>VZTR01025638.1:105537-139165 GCA_013400775.1 Chaetops frenatus
GGGAAGGGGGAGCCGGGCGGGCGGCGGGACGGGGCGGCAGCCGCGGGGGCGGTGGGGCGATGGCAGTCGCCGAGGGGCGCGGGTGGATTGGCCGCTCCCTGCCCCCTTTCAGCCCCTCCGCTGCCCGCCCTGTCCATGTCCCTTTCCCTGTCCCCGCTCCGGCCGGGCCAGCCGGCGGTGGCGGCGGCGTGCGCGGCTCCCCAGGATCGGGGCGGGGAGCGGAGCGGGGCCCTGTACCGCCGCTTGGAAACCTCAGAGGAAAAGCAGGGCAGGGCTCACCTTCCAGCTAGATTTCCCTTGCTCTCTTATTTTTTTAGATGCGTTACTGTGCCTGTAGAGGCTTCGTTGCTTCGCCTCAGACCTATGTAACTTTGGGGGAAGGATCATGACCGAAGTCCTTCTCTCTGCTGCTCTGAATGGAACTGAACCCAATCTGTTATCCAGCAGCGGCTGGTCTGCGGGAAACGTCACCACGAAGTGCTCCCTGACCAAAACCGGCTTCCAGTTCTATTACTTGCCCACCGTCTACATTCTGGTCTTTATCACTGGGTTTTTGGGCAACAGTGTGGCTATCTGGATGTTTGTCTTCCACATGAGGCCTTGGAGTGGCATCTCGGTTTACATGTTCAACTTGGCACTAGCCGATTTCTTGTATGTCTTGACTCTGCCCGCCCTCATCTTTTACTACTTCAACAAAACAGACTGGATCTTCGGAGATATCATGTGCAAGCTGCAGAGGTTCATCTTCCACGTGAACCTGTATGGCAGTATTCTGTTTCTGACCTGCATAAGCGTGCACAGGTACACGGGAGTGGTGCACCCCTTGAAGTCGCTGGGGAGGCTGAAGAAGAAGAACGCGGTGTACATCAGCAGCCTGGTCTGGGTCCTTGTGGTGGCTGCGATTTCTCCGATACTCTTCTACTCTGGAACAGGGATAAGGAAAAATAAAACCACAACGTGCTACGACACAACAGCTGATGATTATCTAAGAAGTTACTTCATTTATAGCATGTGCACCACAGTGCTGATGTTCTGCATCCCCTTCATAGTGATTCTTGGTTGCTATGGGCTCATTGTGAAAGCTTTGATTTACAAAGATTTGGACAATTCTCCTCTCAGGAGAAAATCGATTTACCTGGTCATTATTGTGTTGACAGTCTTTGCAGTGTCTTACCTTCCCTTCCATGTGATGAAGACCTTAAATCTAAGGGCCAGGGTGGATTTTCAAACCCCAGATATGTGTGCCTTCAACGATAAGGTTTATGCCACTTACCAAGTGACAAGGGGCCTGGCCAGCCTCAACAGCTGTGTTGACCCCATCCTTTACTTCCTGGCAGGTGATACCTTCCGAAGGCGGCTTTCCAGGGCGACCAGGAAATCATCCAGAAGGAGCGAACACAATGTGCAGTCCAAAAGTGAGGAAATGACTCTCAATATTTTAACAGAGTATAAACAGAATGGAGATACCAGTTTGTGAACAAATGCAGAAGATTTGGGAACAGTTTGAAAAAATCCTCCGCTTTGAGGCAGTAGGAGACTGTAGGGCTTACAAGTGTGTGAGGAAGATCTACCAGTCTCATATTCTTTTTTAGGTAAAGCCTCATTTTCTGGTCTTAGAAAAAGCTTAACAAAGTCAGTGGAAGAATTTTAATGGAAAATAATGTGTCAAAATTCAGCTTTACTTCAGTAGTTTGATGTTTTTCTGACCTTTCAGATAAAGTAAAATGAAGTAAATCCCCCAAAGGAGGAGAGCAATCCAAGTGCATCTGGTTTAATGACTTAGTCTCCCACGTTTGAAAATGTTCTAAGTCAGCCTGTCTTTAAAAATAGGAAATAAAAATAAGAGCAGGATCTTGTCTTCTGAGGCTCAGTCACAGACCAAGCTTCCTGCTCACTCGCTGTTGTATGCAAGGATTTAAATGAAAGTCATGATGCAGTTATCATTTTCAGTTTTATCATTTTTTCGTCTACTTCTAGTGCTGATAATTACTTGATAGTTTGGTGGCATTTATGGTTCAGTCCTCTTTCAGTGCCGGTGTTTTACTCAAGGTAGGCTTTACTGGTGTGTGCATGGTTGTGCTTTGGGATTGTGATGGTTGTTTGTGGCAAACCTGGCCCCCTTAGTGGCCAGGGCTCCCTGGTGTCCGGCCCCTTGGCGCTGGAGGTGTCCCTGGGCGCTGTCGGGCACGCGGGCGCTGCCGGGCGAGGGGAGCGAGGCCGTGCGGGGTCACGGCTCTGGGGGCCAAGGGGCCAGCCCTGTCCCCGTGCCCAGGCCAGCAGCGCGGTGCCGGCCACGGGGACAGGCCTGGCGTGGCCTGGCTGGCCAGAGGCTGCTGGCACCGCGCTGGCACCGCGCTGGCACCGCGCTGGCACTGCAGCCTTGTGCGGAACAAGAGGTGGGTGCTGGGACAGCCAGGCCTTGCAGGCCAGCAGGGAACACGTACCTGGTTTGGTACCAGAAGGGTTCTGCTCCTGCGGACTGTACAGACAACACAAGAGTCGTGTCCCAAGGACAGTAACTATTGAAATGGATAATATAAATGGATTATATATATATATATAATATATATAACAGTAATTGGGGGAAATTAATTTTTTTGTACTTCGACAAATAAATTACTGTATTAACAATATGTTGCAATGTACTACAGACTAAATCTGGCCTTTTACTATAAATCTTCTCCAATTGTGTTCATCCAAAATTAGCCGAACTGCAACATTGTGTAACACAAGAGCTAGTGATCAGGCACAGATGAAATTCTACACGGGCAGTCTCACTAATTTCTCATATTTTTAATAAATGTATTTGAAAATACTTTGTGCTAAAAGCAGTATAAAAGCATGCTCTGAGTTATGAACTAAGTGTACAAAATTAAGTTCAATGTAATCCTAAGGCTGATTTTCAACATATCTTTGTTCCTCTGGTCTGCATCGTACGAGTAAAATATTTATATTTTACTTACCAATTTCCAGTGATTGGTTACAAATGAGAGTAGCTCTAGTTATTTTTTGACAACATTGTTAAGCAGCTTCTGTTCACATGTACGGCTTCCTCTGCAGAGTCCCTATTTATTGAACTTATTTATTACAATGCTAAATGTAAAGTTTGTAAAGTGTGGTTCTCTGTGGTCATATTCAGAATTGGGCATTAATGGAAAATTGAAGAGCATGTTTCAATCACTGTAATACTGTGTCTTCTAACAGAGCATCTTTATAATAAACTCAGTTCCACCCTGACTATTAACTGCTGATATGTAACCTAGTGATAAATTAAACTACTGATTTATAGCCTAGAGGACTCCAGCTTAGGAAGCCTCCTAAAGCAATGTGGAGAGCTCATGTAGCCCTATGAAAAATGTAGAGGTAGTGAAGAAATCTCAAGCAAGGGTCAATTGCTAATTAATCCTGACTGACAAAGCCTGTGGAACAGCACAGCCTATTTATATACCACAGAAGGAGCCTGATTCCCAATAAATGACTTCTCCTATTATGTGATTATTTGAGGCTTCATTCAGCTGAGGCACGTCTTGTCTGGAATGGCAGATGAATTACACAGAGAGGGAGCATAAACATAGGATATTCTTTGAATCTCCTTCTCTGTGTTGAAAATCCTGCTTGTTTCCAAACATTCTGTGGTCAATTTCTTGCTTTCAGTTAGGAAATAAAATGTTTCACTAATTCCTGTTTGACAAAAGGTCCCAAGCAGCCCCAGGAGGATGCAGACCCACACGCCCAGGTCTGGCTTTGTGCAGCTCCTTGCAGTCTCTGCACTATGGCTCTCCAGGGTGGCAGAGCTGTCCAGCCCTTCCTGGTGTGCAAGGAATTCAAGGGAGCTGAGGCCCGAAATGGCAGCGGGACAGAGCGTGTCCAGCCGGGCCAGGGAGAGCCAGGCTGGTGAGCTGGGGACCTGGGGCTGGCCCTGAGCCCTGCACACCTGTGGCGTGGCCATGCTCCCACCGGGGCTCCAGGGCACTGGCCTGGCCAGAGAGGATGGTGCAGGTGGCTGGAGGATCCAGCAGGTCATCGCCAAGGTCTGCTCGGACACTTCATTGCAGGAAGGTCCCTGTCCCTGCCGAGCAGCCGTGGCAGGAAGCAGCACTTGCAGCCTCCTGGCGCATGCCGAGCGGGTCATTAAACATGTTTTACACACAGGTGATTTTCCACCTCGCAGCTCCTGTGCCCTGCAGAGGTAACACCTCACTCCACGCCCTGTGTGGCTCCCAGCTGCCCACCTGAGCTGTCACAGCCACCAAATGAATCCTGCTGGGACCTGTGGCTGAGCCTCACAGCCTCCTGCAGAGCTCCTGCTCGGTTTTCAAGCCTTGCTGTATTTGGCATGGGCTGGTTGGAGCCATTGCCAAATCCCACCAAATTCCTGTCTGCTCCCACACCTCCTCTTTACCTGGAACATGCCAGAACCATGTGTTGGGCATCCCACCTGAGAGAATGCTGGTCAGCCAGGGGCATTGGGCATCCCAGCAGATCTCTAGGCATGGGCTCCTGGGGAACTGCAAGAGTCTGTTATTAAACTGATCTTTTCCATGATGTATTTGTGGAAGGCAACCAGTCCACCAGCACTAGGGGCCCAAGGTGATGCCTGTGATTATCCATTAACCTCAGAGTTGGGTGTAGTTGAAGAGGCCTTTCCCTGAACTGCTTACCTGGAGTTTCCATCCAATATGCAAAGACAATGCAACTGCAGCTCTGGCCTTTGGGGTGGTAATTAATAATCAGTGACAATGATGGGTTGTGATTACTAGGGACAAGATTCAGCTCACTATCTCACTAATGTGACCACCCAAAAGTTCCACCTTCCCTCACGCTGTGCAATCTTTGACTAGCAAATGAGATTAAACCTGTTCTGATTTTGTGGTCATGCTTGTAACCTATTTTCCCCCTGGGTATGTTTGGGAATCTTCTAACTACAAATCATTCACGTAAGACACGACAAAGTTTGAAGTAAACAGTTATTTAGAGCTTAAGGTCTGCCAGATCCATGCCAGCACCAATTCTCATTCATAAGCTGTATTTGCTTCCTGCAGCTCATGGGTTAATGTTTTTTCCCATTTATGCCCAGTAACTTTTATGTATCTTTAATAAAACACGAAGTCAGTATGAAACCCACACATGAACTGCTGTCAGTTTGTACATTTGCATAACACAGCACCGTGGACTTTTTTGAAAATCAGCAGCACCTGGCCCTGCTTTTGGCAGGAGGATGCCCTGGGTGTGCTGGTGAGCTGGGTCCCCAGCCCTGCCCTATGTGGAAGGGGCTGGGTAAGCGGCAGGGCTGTTCTGGCTGCCAGCCCTCATGCCAGGGCTGTGGAGCATCAGCTGCCTCTGCACCCCCAGGGACATGCTGTGCTTTGGCTCCACAGCAAGGCCCCACAGCCAAACCCTGGCCATATGAACCCAAGGAGAGGCCACAGGAAGCTTACCTGAGCTTGGTGTCCTCCTCTTTTGGGTGAGGAAGGGTTCCAGGCACTCATGGGAATGTCTGGAGCCTGTCTGCATGGGCACAGCAATTTCCAGTCCTTTGAAGACACAGGACTTATGGCTTGGCATGTGGCTGTGAATTACTGTGTGTTCCAAGGGCATATGTGAAAATGCTTTTTTTTCTGGTGTGCTGTGATTTTAATATTGTTAAGTTCAATTTTTATATAAACACTACTGAAATCTGACTGCAACATCTGCAGGGACAGTGCTAACTTTTATTTACAGTCAAGTTATGTATCTGCTTTCATTAAAGAGTAAAAAATCTTCATGTTTGTTCATAATTTTAATGAAGAAAAATGTATTTGGGTTTGAAGTTGCAACTATTTTTAATGGCAGCAGAAGTGCGGCCCCAGCGTTGCTGGCGCTGCACCACGGCACCGAGCAACTCGTATTGGAGCCACCCCAGTAACATTATGAAACACTCCTTCTGCCTTTTGTTGTTAATTCATGTTTCCAGGAGATTCTTCTGGCAGAGATATGTCTTTAAAGATAGATAATAAAAGGCTTGCAAAATATATGCAATTTAAAACCTTGAGAGGAACCACAGACCAAATGAAAATCAAAATAGGTGAATAAATGAGTGATGCTTAGCCTTCAAAGACAAAGGAGGCATGTAGAGATGTGGTGACAGAACAAGGGGAATGGCTTTAGGCTGAGGGAGAGTAGATAGAAATTAGATATTAGAAGAAAGTTTTTCCCTGTGAGGGTGAGGAGGCTCTGGCACAGGGTGCCCAGAGAAGCTGTGGCTGCCCCTGACCCAGGAAGTGCCCAAGGCCAGGTTGGATGGGGCTTGGAGCAGCTTGGGACAGTGGAAGGTGTCCATGCCATGGCAGGGGTGGCACTAGATGAGCCTTAAGGTCTCTTACAACCTAAGCCATTCCATAATTCCGTGATGTTTGGGGTCAGCGTGTCCTCAGGAGGCACAAACAAGGGTCATACCTGTGGAGTCCCAGAGGCAGCAGGCTGATTTGCTTCTTCATTCCCACCCACTCCAAGCTCTCTCTCATTCCCAGTATTCAGCCAGAGATTAATCTGCTCCCAACCCTTCTCCCAGTACCGATCAGAGCTAAATCCATCCTACAGAAACTGCCTTTTCCCCTCCAGCAGTGGCTGCTCTGTCTTGGTTTCCTTGCAGGATGGTGAGGGACTGTTCCTTCCCAAACAGCTTAACACATCAAATCTGATTAAAACACGGAACTCCTCTGTTAACCATGCCTTTCTTGCCATGTGGGTTTTTCAGGTTTTATGTTTATGGCTGTGTTTCCATGCCATTGTCTCATCTTGCTGCCCTCAGCTGCCCCAGCTTCGCATCATGTGCAGTTTTGTTCTGTTCCCTCCTCATCATGTGGGATGGCTGTGGATACATATTGGTACTTCATTGATTTCACCTGATTTATTTTAAGATTTATTTAGCCATCTCTTAATTTTCTTCCTCTTTATTTAACTTTGCCCTTCATGCAAATGGTTCAGCTACTCATTAAAATTATTCCATTAAAATTATATTTTCTTACCAGTAAATGAATTCTGTCTTCAACAAATCACACTGTTCCATGCCTTTCCAAAATTTCCTTCCCATTCCAAAACCTGCCGAGGCCTGAAAGCCTCGTCTTACCTGAGCACATAAACCTTTAAATGCTCCAAGTCAGGCAGGTCCAGGGTCGTGCTCTGGCTCATTGTGTTTGACATCAGCAGACTCAGGCAGTGTGTGAACACCAGATTTAATATCTGAGCTGACTGTGCATTTATCTCTGGTTCCACAAAATCACAGAATAATTTATGTTGGAAAAGGCCTCCGAGATCATCAAGTCCAAGCAGAGTGGCTTCCTTTAACCCTGGCCCAAGCAGGCAAAGGCAGTTTGTGACCCTGGCAGGGGTGAGGCAGTGCATGGGCCTGGGGGATATTTGTTTCTAAACTTTAATTTACAGCATCCGGAAAGCAAAGACCAGGCTGTGGCAAGATGCAGCGGGTGGAACAGGTACATAATTAAATAAATGGGGATTTTCAGACTGTGCAGCTCGGGTTTCTGTTGGTACCACCAGGCCCTGGCTCCGCCGGGAGCGGGAGGGAGGTGTCGGGAATGCCGCTGAGATGGAGCTGAGCTTGGGCAGGGCTGGAGCAGGGCAGTGCTCAGAAGACACTGGGACCCATTCTGTGGGGTTACCCCAAACCATCACAGGCAGGGATGTGGAAGCTGGTGCCCAGCCCATGCTGGCATCCCCAAAGGGCTGATGGTGGTCGGGGTGAGCCAGGAGAGGCCCAGGCTGCTCAGGGCTGAGCTGTGTCTGCAGCAGCCACAGGAACACCCAGTGATGCTCTGCTCCCTGGCAGCTGGCTGTGGCTGTCACCACCAGCAGCAGTGCCTGTGTGAGGCACCAAGAGGTCAGTGAAATGCTGGGTGTATTTACATCTCCCAGGGACACACAGTACTCCCTGAGGAATGGTGTCACTCCTCTGTCAGTGACCCATGGCCTGCCACAGCTGCCAGCACTGTGTCCTGATGATATCCAGTGCAAGCTGGATATCCCAAAGGAGAACCAGGCAGAGACTCCCACCAGGAAACCCATTTCCAGGGATCTGAGTGACTGCTGCCTGCCCATGGGGGACAGTGACTGCAGCATCCCTGAGTGATCATCAGAAAATCTGCTCATTTGAAGTGCTGGAAACACCATTTACCCTTCCTGGCATTCCCCTACCAAGGAATGCCAAGGAACAGCAGAACTGTTTATGTTAATAATTCATAGAAGACTTCTCCCTTCAATTTATGGCTCTTCCATGCAGCAGCACCAGGATCTGCCCTGCAGCCTCCTCCCTGAGCTGGGGCAGTGACGAGGCATGGACTGAAATCCATCAAATCCTGCTGCTCCCAGGGACCTTTCCCATCAGAGCGAGAGCCTCACTCTGGTTCGATTCTTAACCAAAGCCAAGTCCTAACTTTTACAATGAGGGTGGTATAACCCTGGCAGAGGTTCCTCAGGAGGCTGTGGCTGCCCCTCCCCTGGAACTGTTGAAGGCCAGATTGGTTCCTGGTGGGTGGCAGGGCTGTGCCTGTGCTGTGCCGGCATTCAGGGATGTACTGACAGAGATTTCCCAGTGGAAACCAGGCTGCTTGGTCAAAAATGCACTTCCTTTCACTGTGAATAATGGCCTTTTGTGGGGAACTGATTTTTCTCTAAGACAGTGACTCAGAAATGACCCAGCCGTGGATCCGGGGCTGGCTCAGCAGACTGGGGTGAGTGTCAGGTGCTGGGGCTAGACGGAGGTGTGGAGGAGCTGTGCAGAGGCACCCAGCCTTCACAGCACCCAAACAGTCCCAAGGGACTGGCATGGAAGAGGAAGGGATGCTCCTGCACATGCCAGAGGCTTGGGGCACAGCCCTGGGACCAACGGATGTGGATTTGCTCACTCGGTCTCTTTAGAACCCAGCTGGGAGAAGCTCTTGGGAATTACAACACAGTTTTTGTATCAAATATTATGCTATTGTTAATTTCAGAATTAAAAAATACTTTTAAGACTCCACAGAAGTCAAATTCTTAGCAGACTATTGAGTTTTAATATCCTCAGTAAAAACACCAGAGTAGTTCAGTCATACATTGAAGATAATAAAGCTTTGCTTTGTAGAGGGCAAATTGTTTGTTTGGTATTACTGGCCTATCACTATCCCCATCCCTACTGTGGGCTCTGTACAGGACCCAGATGGGTGCAGCAGCATGAGTTCTACCTCTCCCTGCTCCCCTAGGCTGCAATTGGGCCAATCCAACAGGAAAAATGGCCTTGCAGGGGTTTGTAGCAGTTCCCAATGCAGAAACAGCAGCCAGGACAGAGGGAAGCAGGTCCTGGGTGCTCCCCATGCTCCCTTGGCACTGCAGCTCTCGTCCTCCTCAGCAATGTGTCAGGACACATTTGGCACAAATAAAAAGTTGTTTAACATTCTTGTGTATTTGTGAGTGGTGGCAGTGATGCTTCCTGTAAAACAGAGCTGCAAGCGTGGCAAAGCTGTTTGATGTTACAACCTTATTTAAACAGCATTTAGATAGTAAAAGCAGTCATTCCTCTCATCCCCACATACCAGCTACCCATTAAAATTCCTTCTCATGCTCTTGCACAGACTAATTTTGGCAGAAGGCTGACTTGCCCTAGATTTTTAGAAGACTACTTGTTTTAAAACAAAGTCCTTTGGGGAAGGGCAAGAACTGGGAGAGGATTGCTTCCTCACCATGCCCTCCCCAGTCTCATCACCCCAACCACTCCCCACCCCATCATCCCTGATCACCCCCATCCCATCACCCCCCACTCTGTCACCTCCTGGCTCTGGAGGGTGCAGTGTCCTCTTCTTCCTCCTCCTCCTCTTCCTCCTCCTCTCCCATGGAGGGCCTCCTGGCCCCTCAGAGGGTGATGGAGGGGAGCTTTGAGCATGGAGCAGGAGGAGCCAAGGGAAGATTGAAAACCTGTCATTCACCTTGACATTGACACACTAAAAATAAAGTTAAACGCTTTTAAAAACAAATTATGCCCCTACTCAGGTATTACTTAAGGGACTTGACTCAGAATAAAGCTCTGGGTTTTCAAGCTAGCTCTTGCTACCATCAGAACAGCTTTTCACCAAGATATTCTTTTGTTTCTGAGTTGTTTCCTCTACTTCAGACTCTGGGCAAAGTGTCACTTGATTGAGACAGCTGAGAACAGCAAAAAGTCAGAAGAAACCTGACCCACAGGTGTGCTGTAGAACCCAGAGTGAACAGGTACAGAGAGACCCACAGAGGCAAATCAACAGCCAAACCCTTGCTGGGAGCAGATGGAGGAGCTGACTTGTCTGTTTGGCTGTGATTCAACGAAAATGTTTTCTACACTTCCCTTTCTGCATGGGGATAAATCTGTAAAGGAAAACATTTCTTGGTGCTGTGAGCTGGCAGGGCTGGTGCCACACCAGCAGGATCCAGCACTGCCACAGCCCCTCGGGCACGTTCCTCACTGAGTGCTCTGAAAGCTGCTTTGGCTCCAGGATCACCAACAGGCTGCTAAAAACAAGAGAGGTTAAATGCCAGTGAGTCCCAGTGAATCCCATTCCCCAGTAAATGGTTGTATAAGCAATTGCCCCTCGTGCATGTACATAAGGAAGCAGGCCTGAAATTTTAGCTGAATTTAGCAGCTCTCTGTAGCATCCCAGGCCATAGTGACATCAAGGAATGGCTCCATCCAAGGAATGGATGTCACCTTTAAAAACCCCGTAGGGACTCTTGAGTGCCCTGCCCACAGCAGGGATGGGGCTGGGCAGTGGCAGCACCACCCCTGACTGCCGGTTCACTGGTTCCCACTGGGCTCAGCCGGGGAGAGGGGACAGGGCAGGGGCTGTGCCCCGCCAGACGGAGCCGCAGCTGCTGCCACTGCCACAGAGGCTCCAGGTTGGCGTCGCGGCCCCAGTCCTTTGCCATCGGCTCTGGCCACCAGCTCTGCTCATTTAAGCTCCCCTGTAACTGATACTGGAGGGGATGACTCAGCCCTAAGTATAGTTACCTGCACCCAAAATAGAGCCAAGCCCTGCAGCAGCTCGGGGCTCTGGGTGCAGGTCAGCCAGGAACACCTCCTAACCCACTGGGAGCTGCTGGTGTGACACAGGGTGGCACCACAGGTGGCCCTGGCTTTTCACCTGCTTTTACCCTCACTCCAGGAGGGGATTCCAGAGTAAACCCTCAAAAATTAATCCCCTCTATTGAATGTACAGAAATACAAACTTTCAGTTGTTCCTTTTCTTGATCAATTCACACTGACCAGAGCTCATGAACAGGATCAATTTACACCACATCTAAAAATACACCATCAGCTACACACAGATGGATCTAAGAGGTGTGTGTATGTGTGTGCATGTAACTATGTGCATGTGCACATGTCCCTAAAACTCTAAGATACACTTGTAATTGACACACATTCCTGATACTTTCCTGTCAAAGATGGGGGGGGGGAGGGGGAGAGCAGAAAACACAATACCCTGGCAGTGCAAAAAATGGGGCCCTTGTCCTTTGCTGTGAAGCCCCTGTACCCATAAGACTCAGGATCAGATCCAGAAGCATCAGTAAGTTCAGACTGGTGGGAAACCTCCTGAAGGAAAGAGGAGCCAGAGCCACTTCACCCCATTGTCCTCATCAGCATCCAAAGCCAAGAGTTGAGGGACTGTGTTCTGGGTTTTGCTTTGCCTCTTCGGCTGAATTGTTTAAAATATCAAACAGAAGAATTTCCCTCTCAGACTAAGATAAATCCCAGTTAAGTCATGACAGGATCTACACAGCAAACCCCAGGAGCAACCTGCACATTGTAAATGCTCCCAGATGTCACTGGTGTGAGCTGTGTGCTGCCTGTGCAGCCACACCGCTGGTCCTGCCTGTGCAGCCAGTGAGCACAAACCCAGGCTGAAGAACTGTGCTGTGACTAACCCTGCTGGCAGCACCACCTGTAATTACATACCACACTGAACACCTTAGGCTACACAGGTGTCAGGGCCAGAGCACAGGCCACCCAGAGGCATCTTGCTGGGGCATGGAGGTTTCCAGATGGATTTTGGAGCCAAGGTACTTCCAGCAGCAGCCACAGCTCCACCCTTCTTACACCATGGATGTGAGGCTGGCTGCAGCCCCAGCTGGGGGCTTTGTGTTGGCTGGGGCTGAGCAGGGCTGTGTTCCCCAGAACCACCCATGGGAACAGGGACATGCCAGGCCAGGGTTCCTCCAGACCCTCCTGCTCTTCTTTTCCAGGATCGTTGTAAGGGTATAAACATCCACATAGAGTCACTGAAAATGAGTCATATTTTAGTGCTGTCTAATTAGATATTGTACATGATATTTGTCAGCTCGTGCTGTGAACAGTTACTTTGCACAACACCTGGAGAGGTGTGTCAGGCTCCAGTGGTTTCCAAGGTCTCTGCTTTAAAAGAGATTTAAGTATGGTGCTCATTTTCATCAACTCCAAACCTATAGAACTGTTCACATGTTGTGTCCAGTTGAACGAGGTGCTTTTTTAGGCAGGTGGCAGTGACATCTTGGAGAGGCAATGAGGCTCTGGCACTGCCATTTTCCTCTGCAGGATGCCCTGAGCCTGGCTGGGCACTCCCTGCTTCTCCCAAGGGTCACCAAAGCCTCCACAAGTGTTTCAGTCCCTCTGGTCCCTGTTGTATCTGATCCTTAGTGCCTTTAGGATCTGTTTCTCCCTCAGCTGCCCCCTGGGCTCAGAGAATGGTGCCATCAGGACAGCAGGGTGGCAAGGAATGGTGGGAATACCGCAAACCACGTGGGAAGTGTGGAGCAGCAAAGCAGTGAGTCAGAAGCACTAATTCCATCAGCTCTCTGTGAAAGCCACTTAACTGGAATATAAACTTTCCCTTACAAATCTAATAAATTTGTCTTGGTGTCAAGTGACCATTAAATGAACATGATGCAAAAACCATCCTAATGAGTGGGTCCCAGGGATGCCATGGGGCTCCAGTCCAGTGTGTGTGAGCTGCAGCCTCTCCAGCCCACGTACAGGAGTTCGTGGTGGACAGAGCAGGTTCATCCTGTGGTAGAAGGGACTCTGTCTCATGACCAGCAGCCCAGGATGATGCCACAGGACCTGATGTGGCCAGGCAGCACTGCCGTGGTCCTAAACCCGGGGCACCAACACAGCCCCTGATTCTCCTGCACCCGCAGCATGAGCAGTGATGCTCAAGGCCATGACAAGAGATGGCTCCTGCCACTGCATGAGGTAAGAGAAGTTTTGGACAAAGCCCTCCACAGTCTCTGGAAAAGGAGCAGAGAGCAGAGAGGAGCTGAGGAGGGGAGGTGAGAACTGCTGGCACACCCTGGGGCACTGGCAGAGAGCTGCCCATGCCTGCTCCCGGCTGGCACCCGACACTGCCTGCGGCCCTTCCCCTCCATGGCTTCTGCTCCCACAGAGCCCAGCTCGGCCATGAGCTCCACAGCGATGCCAGATGGTGCTAAAGAGGGGCTGCCGAGCGTTCCCAGCCGGCAGCAAAAAAGGAGGAGCTGCTGTACCTTTCCTGGACGCACTTTCTGCTCCGGCAGCAAAGCGTGAACTGGCGGCCTCCCCCTCTCCCGTACTCCCAGTTCCCAGCCTCCCTTCAAAACCTCTTCCCAAATCCTGCTCCTGTCACTGCTCCAGAGCTATATTTAGCCAATGCCTCTCTGCGAATCGCCTGGGTTAGGGGATGTAAGGTTTCACAGGTAGTTTACAGAGCTGAGTGAACACCTTCAGCACGGTCCCTTGTTCAGAAGTCCCAGCAATGGTGGCAGGAGCTGGCACACCTGTGCCCATCTCTGTCCTCGATGGCACCCGGTGCTGCCGTTCCCCCGGACATGCGGCATGTCCCCAGCCAGCAAAACCCATGATTTTCCTTACTGGGCTTGCACTGGGTGCAAGAGCACTGCGGGGCTGAGAACTACCTGGGCGGCCCCCGGAGGGAAGGTGCCGCGTACGAGACACTCGGAGGCAGAGAGAGCGTGTGCAGGTGGAAGGCAGAGCTCCCTCTGCAGCTCCAAGACTTGCCATTCCTCCTGAACCGCCTGGCACTCCCACTCCCACCGCTCCGGCAGTGCAGGGTGCCTCTCGGGGTTCAGGGAGCACTGAACAAAGCCAGAAACACAGAACAGAGATTGCCCTGGAAAAGACAAAAGTACGGCTGTCCTATGGTCATGATTGTTGACTCTGAGGCCCATGTTGGAAAGGGTGTATAAATACTGAAGTAATTGTGAGCTCCCTTTTCAAAGCCACTTAAAACACTTTATAAAATAAAATAAAAAGCCAAAACACCAAACAAGTCCTAAAGGTATTTCTTTAGCAGGAACTTGACAGAAGCAGAGCTGATGGAGTGCAATCCACTCTTTCTACCTACTTGATTAGAGACAGGACACTGCAGAAAATTATCATACTACTTAATTTCAGTAGAAAGCTTTTCAATAAAAAGATTAAACATGTCTCTAATGTGTGAAGGTTATAATTACTATTGACCTCACCTCATCAGCAGTATTTAATTGATGTCAGGATCTTTGCCTGCGCAAGTTAATCAGCATCTGTGGGCCTCCAAAGACCACATTTATAACCTCCTAAGGAAGCAGGAATCTTGCTGGGTTTATTTATTTCTCTCTTGTTTTTTTTTTTCTCCTTTCCCTTCCACATGCCTCTGAGCTGCTGCATTTCAGCTCTGCAGGGGCATTCACTGCCTGTGGCTTGAAACCCAACTCTGGAACAGCTGCTCCTGCACCTTGTGCTTCCCAGACACTTGCCGCAGGATCCCTTTTTCTGGAAATGTGATTTCACACTTTGGGAGAGGGCTGTTCCCGAGTGGGCTGCAGGGTTTGGCAGGAGTTTAGCTGGAGCTGCACAGACCCTGGCAGAGCCTCTCTGGGTCAGCCCTGAGCCCTGCACACCAGTGAGGGGCTGACCTCAGCCTCGTGCTTTCCTAGAGACGCACATATCCAGAGGTTATAAATACTCCAGGAGCCAAGAATGCATATGGAAGGGCTGGAGCAGCGTGGGAGGGGGGCGGGTCCTGCTCCATTGCAATATCCATATTTATCTGTGGGTTTATTTAAGTACCAGGATGGTTTTTTTCCCCTGCTGGCCACCAAAGAGCTGCTGCAGTGCACAGGCTGCTCCCAGAGTGATGCTGCAGCTGAAGGACAGGATCCATGCTGGAATTCAGGGCAGGGAGCTGGGAGCACACAGAAGCTCATGTCCAGAATTTGGGAAGGAATAATTATGGGCAAACTTTCCTTAAATGGAACAGATGATCTGTTTATACCAGAATCAAACAGTCCATGACCAGGACATATATCTTTTTGCACTGATGTGCCTTTACCATAAAAGTTATTCTGGAGAAGACCCAAACACAGTAGTGAAACATTTTCCTTGGCTGTGAGCATGGAGCTCAGATCTGATGGAATTCCCAGTGCTGGGGGGACACTCCAGGGCACTGAGTGCTGCCTTGGGGTCCTCAGGTCCCTCCCAGGTGCACTGGGTCCATGGGGACCCCCACTAAGGGAATGTCCAGCAGAGACGGGGAAGGACGTGTCCCTCTACATCTCCTTCCCCTTCCACTGCTGACGCACAGCTTTGGAGATGGCACCCTGGGGTAATTCCACAGAGAGGTCAGGATTCCAAGGTTTTCTAAAATTACAAAGCAACTTCTCCATGTTGTTAAGCTGATTAGTACAATTTAAAAAGAAAAAAAGTAGCTTAATTTTATATCTTAGCATAGCTTCTTTGAAAAATGCATTGAGGATAAGAATCCCTCTTCCCACAGGAGCTGAAACCATTAGGGGAGGTTTGCTGCTAGAGCCAGTTCCCGACAACCACTGTGTGTTTTGCATTTGTTATCTATAACAACTGAGGAAAAATATGTCAGAGCTGTAAGGAGCTGAAGCAAGGAGATGTCAAAGCAGTTCTGTGTCACCTTCACAGACACAAATCCATTGCTCATTTAGTCAAGTCCCACTTAGCACAAGTTTGTGTCCCTCCTGCTTAGAAACCTCCTGGATTTTGCTGATCTCCAGCTGGACTTCATGAGAAGCAGCAGCTCTGCCAGGAAAACTCGTGGGCTGGAATCAAACCTTGGTGCTGGATTTCATATGTCACGAGTAGGCCCCTGCACTGACCGGGATGGGCTGGGCATGGTTCTAGCAGCTCCCAGCCCTTCCCAACCATTGCCATTTCTCTGTTCTCCTCACACTCAGGCTGACAGAGCCCAGTACAGAAGGGCTGCAAGCTGTGGGGCCTGGCAGGGGCTGTGGGCACCAGCTCCCATGACAGCAGAAGGGAGAAACCTTTGGGAGTGTGGGGGACAATGCGATGTCCCCCACAGAAAGGGGAGGGACACCAAAGGTGTGTCACAGCCAGCGAGAAGTGGCACAGTGCAAAGTGCTCGTCTGCAGACACAGAACCTGCACTGCGCTCGGCAGGATGAGCACCACCAAACCAGGTGGGTGGAACAGGAATGAGAAAGGAGTCGTGATGTTTGGGAAGTACCAATTAGAGCTCTAGCAGCACACTCAGCAAACAGCAATCCAATGTGAAAGGAAATCCACTGGGATGGTGCAGGGTAAATGTCACATTCTCTAAAAACCTTGGCAGGATAAGGGAGAGGCTCTGCTATCATGGGCTGTTCCATGTGTCAGTGACAAGAAATCACATTAAAATCATGAGGTATTTTATTTTTGGAAAGATGATGTATTGCTCCTCCTGATCGTAACAATTTCCTAATCCCACTAAAAGAATGATGGTCTTACGATGTGAGCTCCTAAATAACATATCACAAGTCAATTCACAAATACACAACAAAGCATCGTTTAGTGTGGAGGGGTTTTACTCCCTGTGGGAATGGTGATGCATCCTTTGGCTTCCAGGGCCTCTGCCTCACACTCAGAGATTCTTGACAACAGCTGGTTCTGATGAGCCCATGCCTTCCAAAGCTGATCTGTCTTTTGCAATGAGGGAGCTGGGGGAACAGCAGGTTATTTTGCAAGTGCCACTTGCACTGTCCTTCCCCTCAGAATCTCAGGAGCAGCCTGGGAACAGTGTTGGGCAGCTCAAGGCAGCATTATCTCCTTCAAAGTGTGGACAGAGAATGACACCTGTCACTATTCCACGGAGCTGGTCTTGTCCTGACTCAGATTTTCACTGTGTTCAGCACAGCATAGAGTGGTGTGTTCCCTTTCTACAGCTGCTGCAGGCAAATATCCCATGGGTAGGCATCATGACACTGGAGACCTGGGTAAATCCCCAGGATGAGTTCCCTCACTGAAACATGGAATGGGGTGCCTCAGGGAGGGGCAATGAAAGCCCCTGACAAAACTTTCCAGAGATAACTGCTGTGAAACCTGGTTTAGAGATTCACCCCCTTTATGGGAAGTACAAGCACGTGTAAATCCTGTGAAGGAGCTCTCGCTGGCCCGGGCTGCTTCCCCTCCTGAGCAGCACTGGTGGAGCCTGCGAGGGCTGGGACAGGCTGAGCTGCCTCTGGGCCGAGGGGCTCTGAGGGACGGGCACAGCTGAGGTGAGTTTGTCACTGGCACAGGCTGCCAACTGTCCCATGCTGAAGGGGAGCCAGCCCCGGCTCAGTGGGTGACACTCTGGGTCTGTGTGGGGCACAGCAGGTTCTCCAGTAGAGCCTGGTCAGCCCAGCTCTGGGATGGATATCCACCAGTATGTCTGAAGAAAAAAAGAGGATGAATGAAAAGAATAATTTAAATGGAAATAAAAATTATTGCTAATAATTTTGCTGCAAAGCAGCTTTTCTGTTCCTCTGCATTTCCCCAAAGGACAGACCCAGAGCTGCCAGCATCTCCATGGTGACTGCACGGAGCAGGCTTTCGCAGGGGGCTCAGGTGGCACCAGAACTGGGCAGGCTCCCAGCGCTGGGGAGGACCCAAAAGGAGCACATGGGAAGATGGGGTTCCCTTCCCAACATGCTGCCATGGAAAGCCCCAGCCCCATCACCCAGCAAGGCTCAGTGCCAGCCCAGACATGCGAGGGCAGGGTTGGCTTTGGCCTCGGCAGTGGCACTGGTCCATGGTAGTGGATACCACACCAACACTGCCCTGTCTGGTGGCTGACCATGGCCACAGCTGCTCCTCTGCACCCCAGAGCTGTTCATGAGAGCCACAGCCTCATTTATATATGTTTTTAAATTGGTGATATTGTCTCTGCACTGGCTAAATATAAAAGTCTTATACCGTGTGGTGAGTAACGTTTGGCGAAGAGCCATGGCGAGGCAGCAGCAGCCGGGCTCTGAGGGCTGCAAACGTGGTGTGTGGGGAGAAAAATCACCCAGCACCCAAACTGCTGCTTGTCACATCTTGGGCAGACATGTGAGAGCCAGGGCTGTGCCCAGGGGCACGTGGAGATGGAGCAGGACAGCTCCAAATGGATCCCTGTGTCCGCAGAGGCAGTGCAGCGAGATGCAGGATGCTTTGCATTTGCCAGGCGGTTGGTTCAGGGCCATGCTGGCAGCTGCAGTGTCCCCACAGCTCTGCTGCCCCTCGCCTGGCCCTGCTCCCATTCCTTCCCCATATCCTATCTCTCTCTCCACGGAGCCGGGACAGCCCAGGGGGTGTCACACCATTGGACAGAGCCCCGTGGAGGTGTCTCCGGGTCAGGACAGGGAACACGGTGCCCACGGCTGTGGATCCATGGCCAGAGAGGAGCAGAGTGTCTCTGGTGTCACTCCCAGCCCAGTGGGGTCAGTGGCTCCTGCTGGGATTTGGTCATGGCAGCATCCAAGAGCAGTAACAGACAAAAAAACCCCCGGCTCTTCCCTGGCCAGCTTCCTGCCATTTGTAGTGAAATTCTCATGGTGAAGGAGTTAAATGCCATCGGCTTGTGGGGCTGGGAAAGAACCCCAAAGTTTTGGAGTTCCTGGTTTCCTTTTGAAGAGAATCGGCTGCTCCTGCCCCGTGAGACAGATTCCCCTTGGGACGCGGCGGGGTGGCCAGAGGGAAGCGGGAGTAGTTTTGCCTGGGATTTATTCCCAAAGCACGCGTGTGGCACCGTCCCCGTCACGCTGCCCGGCCCCGGCAGCAGCAGGTGGCGCCCGCGGCGTCCGGAGCTCCTTCCCAGCCGAGAGAAACGAGAGAGGCGGCGGGAACGGAGCGGCCGGGAGAGGCACTCGGGGGGCTGGGGGAGCTCAGGGGTCCTTGGGAGGGGGAGCATTCTCATAGGGGGTGCTTATGAGCGTCCCACGTGCGGCGGGACAGGGACAGTGGGGCTGGGGACAGTGCAGTGGGTCCGCTCAGAGCGTGACTCCGTCCGTGCCATCGCCTCCTCTGCTGCCTGAGCCCCCCATGGCTGTGGGAGGTATCAGAAGAAAAGAAGGTTCCGAGGAGACCTCAGAGCCCCGTCCAGTGCCTAAAGGGGCTCTAGGAGAGCTGGAGAGGGACTTGGGAAAAGGGATGGAGGGACAGGACACAGGGGATGGCTTCCCACTGCCAGAGGGCAGGGTCAGATGGGATATTGCAAAGGAATTCCTGACTGTGAGAGTGGGGAGGGTCTGGCACAGGGTGCCCAGAGAAGCTTCCTGGATCCCTGGAAGTGTTCAAGGCCAGGTTGGACAGAGCTTGGAACAGCCTGTGACACTGGAAAGTGTCCCTGTCCATGGCAGGGGCTGGGACTGCTTTAAGGTTCCTTGCAACACAAACCAGTCTGGTATTCAGATATTCCTTAAATTTCAAAATCTTTTCTGCCTCAGTACCTCGAGGATTTGTTGCTGTCTCAAACGTGCTTTCTCCTCTCCTGGCCCAGGATGTGATTCATCACATCTTGCACAAGATGGAGCAAGGCTGATGAGCCCCTGCCCCCAGGATGGGGTTGTTCTGTGCCTTATCTCTGCAATAAAGAGCACAAGACACTGAGATCTGTAATTTCCAACAATCACTGGGTTTATCACTGCTGCTGTGCTACCCCAGGTACCCTGGTTTGCACGTCTGCTTGCTGTAGACTGTGAGTTTACACTCAAGGAATCCAAATCCAGAAGAAATCACTGAAGGTTTCTAGTCTGACCTTCTCCATACCATAAACTGCAGCACTTTTCCAGTGCATCCCTGCCTGCCTGCAGCAGCTCCTGCAGGGAAAAAAATCTGGTTTCACAAACCCAGGAGGGGCAAGAGGCTCCTTCCAGTTTTCAGAAAACTCTTACATCCTGGTTTATCTTGGCTGGTCAAATTTGTCCCACTCTGCCACTCTGAAGCTCCAGCCTGCAGTCACTAGGTCCTAAATCACACCTGTCTGCAAGGGCAGGCAGAGCTGGAGCCATTCATATTCTCCTTATAGGTGTAAACTGTAATCTAATTAGTGTAATGATCTTTCTGTTAAACCCAGCAGGTTAAGATCTTTAGTTCAGGGTGTTGAATGTTGTTTAAAACTAGACCCTCATTTTTGATTCTCCAACTACCAGTTCTGAATGAGGAGCAGCAGCTTGTTTGTGGGGTCTTGTTCTTTTCATTTTTAAATATAATGGAATCTAAAACCCATTCCAGACTCAAATTAAAGGCAGAGATTTTATAACACAAACAAAAATATACTCATGGCATTGCCACGCTAAAAATGTTCAGAGGCTGCATGTAGGCTGTTTGTGCTGCCCTGCCAAAATGCATCACACCAGCCACCCTCACACTGAGGGTCCGTCCCACAGAGACCCAGGAACTGGACCTGATCATCCTTTCAGGTCCTTTCCAGCTCAGGATACTCCATGATTCCATGGTGTCATTGGATCTAACACAGCTTTTTGAGCTCAGCAGCAGCACAGGGGAATTGAATCAATTAGTGCCACAATAGGTGGCTCTGAAACCTTTATGCATTTGAAGGAAATAATCTGAATTTATTAATTGCTTAAGAAAATAATGTTAACTCTGGCTTGCTTTCCTAATTATTGTTTTTTCTGTTTGGTTCAGTACTAATGAACAAAGCTCTGACTCCTCAGTGAGGCAAAATCCGGCCCACCCATTTATCTCTCCTATAGCAGCCAAATGGCATTTGCTGTCTCGAGCAGGAAATGAGCAATTAAAAGGCAACAGGAGGTTATTTTTTTATTTCCCTCTCTTCCCTCCAGAATAATAAACATCTCCAAGTGAATGTGCTGTGTGTGCCGATTACTTGGACAATTCAGTGTGAGGCAAATTGTTCTTAAATAGGATGGCAATAAATGTGTCTGTTACAATTTGAAAAATCCCATTAGTTTTTCAAAATAACTGGCTTTATATCTCTTGCAGAACACAGGGTAAGCAAAAACCTTTTAAACTAATCAATAAGAAGCAAAATAAATTTATTTTCCCAGACAGCTTCAACAGGAAGGGACACAACAGTGCACATGCATGCAGTGCATGGTTCAGGCAGGCTAAAGCTAACAGCTGTTATTACAGTGTTCATCACATTCATTCCAGCCTGTTTAAAATGCCTGTCAAAAGCACTTAGGTTAAAAGACTGAACTTACTTGGCTTGGAAAGGGCATTGGCACAATGGAGGCCATATGCAATAAAATGTCACGGTCTTGGCAGCCCCTCTGGAAGGGCAGGGGCTTGATCTAGGAAGCAAACTTCAAGAAGAAAGGCACAGCCCACATAACAGCTCTCCTGCATCGTGTTATCTTGCCTGGCACATGGTTTGGAGCTCCCTGGCTCCAAGGGCTGGTCCTGCTGCTGCTTTCAGTGAGGTCCCTGTGCCTGGCTGAGGGTCAAAGATGTACAGGGGAGAAATGCCTCCCTGGGAGGCAGTGAGGCACAGGTTGCCCAGAGAAGCTGCCCCATCCCTGCTATTGGAAAGCATTAACATAAGTACTAACCAAAAAAAAAAAAAAAAGATTCATCATATCAAATATAACATTGTTAAAAATTATATTAGTTAAATTACAACTTTTCACAATACAAGTTACTCAAGTACAATACTGAAATGTCAGTTCATGCATTAATTAATAGATATTCATGGTATCTAACCAATCAAATTGCTTTTCAGCTGGGTTCCAGACAGCAGTTCTGTTGTTTCTGTTTCGGCTGCAGTAACTGAAAATCTCCCCCTCTCTCATTTGTGTCCCCAACCAAACCAATTCCCCTTCTCCTGGCACAGCCGGAGCTGCAGCCATGCCTAATGACAGGGAGGGAGGGCAGGAAAGCCTGTCAAACAGGATTATACACAAAAAAACCTAGCTAAGTGGATTTAAAATTGCAACCTGTCATTGCCTTCTGCAAGTCATTTAAGAAGAGCTGGAAACTGGAATAACACTTTTATCAGGAACAGAAAACCTAAGAAAGAAAGAAAAAGAGGATTTGTGGGAGGAGGCAGCCAGCCTGGCTGTGGGCTGAACTGTGGATGGTGGGCTCAGGTCACAGAATCCCTAGGAAATAAGGTGGAGGGGATGATGCCTGTAATTCCCAGCGCAGAATAGCAAAAACTGTAGAGAATATAGAATTTTAGATGTATTTTTATTGTGGAATAGTTGTATTCTATTAAAGAGAGAAGTGTATATAGCATGTATTACATATAGGAACACATAATCTATATTTATATATTTAAATATATATTCAAAATTTGTGTCTATAAATATAAAATACCAGTTTCTATTTTTATATACATATAGATACATGTAACTTAAACTCAGTTGTTCCTGAGCCAGTAGAAATAGTGATGCTTTGTTCCTCGCTGTCTCCTTCCTTTGCACCCCAAGGCACATTTGCAGGCAAGAAATAACTAACTGAAGGGAAACACAATGTAATTCTCCAGTGTTCAGCTCCTTCCACAGCCTCTTACAGTCCAAACCATGCTGTGCTGGGACAGGAGGAGAAGGCAGACTGTGGGTCAGGAATTCTGTGCCCATCCAGGGCTGCAGCTGGGGGAGTGCTATCCCTCGGAGCTCTCAGACCCAGGCTGTGGATGGGTAAGTCTGGCAGGGTGGTTTTGTTAAACACCAAATACCCCAAATGCTGCTGGAGCAGGGGTCCCTGTGGGCTCCCAGGGGCCAGGGCCACACCAGGAGCAGGGAAGCTCTTTGTCCCTGCAAGCCCTTGAAAGGCTCCATTTGTTTAGTGGGAGAGCCAGCAGTGAGAGCCTGATGTGGGAACAGCGGCGGGACCAGGGCACACCCAGTGACCAAACCCCGGGCAGGGTGTCCCACCAAACCTCACTGGCACCACACGGAGCAGATGACAGGATACCGGTCCTGAGCAGTCCTGACCCAGTGATCTAATCCTATAACCAGCCCCTGAGTCACCCCACTCCACCAGCAGCATTTGGAGTATCTGGTGTTCAACAAAAGCACCCAGGAAAGGCACAGTCCTGGCATACCCTGGTTACCTCTGCAGATGGGCTGAGAGCAGGGAGCAGCCTCACATCTCTCTTGCTCAATCTGAAGATTAAGAACAGCATCAACAGCTGAGGCTGCTGGTACCCCGTGGGACCAGGTCCCACCTTTGGATCCTCTCTGGTGCTGAGAGGGGGTTTCACCCATCCAGGGATGCCTGACCAGCTCCCTTGGTGCTCTGAAGGTGCTTCAGGGGATCTGCCCCAAGGGAGCATGAAACAGGAGAGAAGAGGAAATGGGAAATAACCAGTACCAAGAGCCCTTGGATCTGGTTTTACATCTTTCTGAGTGAGATTTCATGGATTTTGTCCAAAACAATGGACAAGGAGAACTTGTTCTGTTACTATGTGTATTGCAATAATTTTCTCCATGAGCTCAAACTGTCACCTTCTGGTGAAAAACACCCTGAGCATTGTCGCCAAGTTGCAAGATACTCAGCACAGAGAATAAAAGGGAATTTATAGAAGTATTTTGCTATTTGAGAATTAACAATACTTCATAAAATAACAGCAGAAAGAAATTTTCTGCTGTTAGAAATTTCTGCATGAGTCAGTTTTACACAGTATCGGGCAATTATTTCATCCCAATTTCCCATTTTTCATTGGTAATTGCTGTGCTAAGACTATACTCCACAATGGCCCTCCAGTAATAGGCCCTAAGAATTCTGATATCATCAAAAGTAGAAAAGAAAAGCAAACCCAGAAGCGATAAGCACTGTCTCACTTTGATGGAATGTCAGAAAAAAATTACTATGACAGTTTGGATCTGGCAGCACCACTCAGGCCTGGCTGTATCCCACAACTCCTTGTGCCTCTGGGCTGGCTCAGGGCAGGATCAGCTGTGGGACAGGATCAGGTCTCAGGTTTTACTGCTCAGCTCAAAGTGGTCACTTGCACTCCCTGACTGTATTGTGGGCACAGTGGACAGTGTCCCCTCTGTCCTCTGAAACGTTCCTTTGTCATTAATCGAATTCAGCTGGATGCCTCAGCTGCTCCCTTACATTCTCATCCCTGAACTATGAAGCAGCAGTGGTTATCTGCTGAATTAAGTAGTTCAACTAACAGAATTCCATATATTGTTCCCAGTCAATGGGCACTATGAATAGGTTTTATGTAAAATTACTGGGAATGCATAAGCCATTTTGCCTAATGTTATGGAATTTCTTCTCCCAAACCCTGTGTGAAATGTAATTCATGTTCAGATACTGACAACTGAATCATACTCAGCATTCATATATAATGCTTTATATATGCAAACTGCCATAAAACATTAATTAAGCAATAGATTTCCTAATGCTGAAAAAGTGTACTCACACCAGGTTCGATGAGCTAAATGTTTAAATACTGTCAACGCTTAAATACTATTTACAGAGTTTCATTGTGCTGTGAGTTCAGTTATTGGCAGAGCTGTAACAGTCAGTGGCTTCTCCATATGGTAAGTAGGAGTAGGAACAGTGGCTTGGTCTTTATCGACACCAAACTTTATTTTGAAATTGTACTTTTGCTAACAGTATTCTATTTTAAAAGTGAAGCAACTGTAGTAAGAATACAGGCTGTCTGTTTGCAGACTCCTGGTACGGCTACAATACAGAGGCAACACTACCATTTATTGGGGTTTTTAATGCTCCAGGTGACTTTTGCTCCTTTTTCCCAGTCAGTGCTATCCAAAGCCACATGGCATGTTCATCAGAGTGCTGGGACATCCTCTTAAGCAGCTGAGTGTCCATGGTGGTGTCTCAGCCCCAACAGCTCCCAGCTGGCTCCTCCCTGAGGTGGATGCAGGGTTTGGAGCTCAGTGGTCTCCTGGGATGGCAGAAGGACACTAAGTGCAGTTGAAGTCGTGGGGTTTTGCTGGGTTGCTACTGATTCATTCTGTTCAATGGTCAGGAAAATGGTGAGATTTGGCTGCAGCTGCCCTGAGTCAGCACCACACCTTGTAAAATGTCCCAGCTCTGCCATGCTCTCCTGTTGCCTCCACTCCCTGAAGTGGCAGGAAAGGCTTTGGGTGCCACCTGAGGCGCGACTCAGGCTCCGGGGGTTTTACAGCTGCCAGGTACTGACAGAGATGTGAACTTGGCAGACAGAGCAGATCCCACACACTGCCCATGCCCCTGGATGCCGAGCCTTCCCCAGCCAGCTAGAGGCTTGTCAGGAACAGCAGACAGCCCCTTCCCCAAAGGACAGGGACCCTCCCTGCTCAGCCCCTAGTCTTTTCACAGGAGAGTCTGTCATCAGGAAGATTAAAAGGAGCTTTAAAATCATTACTTAAGCAATGACAGTGCAAACTGGGTTCATGACACAGAGAACTGACACATTCCTTCCAGATCTCAGGAATCAGGAGATCCCAAACCTCTTCCAAACCATTCCCTGTGCAGACCCCAGACTATTCTTGCTTTAGGTGCCATGCACTACAGGGCTGGGTGCTTTGATTTAAATAGTCAACAATAAAAAGACTTTTTAATTGATGAGTCACTGCAGGCATGAGTGTCACAGAGTTTACTTTCTTGTTCCATGAATGTATTTGTTTATATTTGCAGAAGGATTCAATCTGATGTAAACTAAGAAATATGTTGTTTACTGAACAAAGACAGGTTCCAAGGCACTTGTTAACAATGAAACCAAACCAAACTCTTAGATATCTATTTTGCGTTAGTCAGTCACCTCTGAGCCCACAAACCTAGCTGAACGCTACAGCTCTTCATCAAACAGTCTGGGAAAGTACCTAGAAGATAAATAACCTGTTTTAAAACTTCTGATGTGTCAAGAGTTTGCCATGAAACTGGAAGACATACCAGAGCTTTGTCTATGTTTTTTATTTGTATTAATGCCTTGAAAACCAGAGTGCAAACCCAAAATTTGCTGATGCTATCAAGTTTGCTGTCAGCACTCTGGAGAACAGAATTAGAATTTTCAGTGATTTTGATAAACGGGTTTCTGACAGACATTTGTGCCTGGATGCCATCTGTGATGGTGCATTGAGTTTTAACTTTAGTTCACCACTACCCAGAAAGGATCTGCTGGCAGGGGAAGCAGACTGCAGGCTTTGCTGCTGGGGAAAACCAGGCAAAAATCCTTCAAGGAGGAAAACTGAAACTCTGACCATCCTGACGTTTTGTCTTGCTGACAGTATTAAAATGCCACATCTGTCTCAGTGATACTGAGAGAGCCTCAGAATTCACCTCTGCTTGAGCAGTCAAGAATAAAATGAATAGCAGCATTAGCAGGTTTAATTGGAACAAGTCCTAGGATCAGGGATCTTGTTGGGTGTTTGCAAGTGGGAAAAACAAGTTGAATTCAACTCTGTCCTGGGAAATATGCTTATTGTAAATAAAGTAACTTTTGTTTTCTTCCCCAGTTACTATGGACCAGCTCCTGATTCCACGTGGATCTGCTTCCATTTAGCCCTGATTGCCAGGTCAGTCTCCATCCACACAGCCTGCAGGACCTATCTGTAAGTCTGCTGCATGTCCCTCAGCCTTGTGAAGTGATGGCCCACCAACAGAATCTATTCATGTTTGAAGTCGTTTTCACCCTGTTTTTCCTGGTGCATGACTGGACAGTATTTCTCACATGACAGGAGTGGTCTGGACTGTGTTTTGCTCAGAGCAGCACAATGCCACCAGTGGAGGCCACTACACCAGTGGACAGTGGTGTCCTCGTCACTGAACTATTTACGACAAAGTATACAGAAATGGAAATGCATCTCCATTCAGGGAGAGTTACTATTTCAAATTAATTTCTACAGCTGTGGACTGTGGCGTGCAGAAAGGCCTCCAGGAACCTGAGCAGTGGGTAAGGAGGGGTCTGCAGCAGCAGGGTGAGGAGTCTGCAAGGACACAGCCCTTGGGGAGACAGCTGTGTCCTGACAGGCTGTGACAATAACCAGCCCTCACACAAATCCTCCAAGGCTTGTGGTCACATCAGCATTCCTGCCTGACAATATTGAACATGGCTCACAGATCAAGTGGTATCAACATTACTGAGTCTTATCTGCTCATTCTCATAGCTCATCTGTCAATAGTGCTGTTTGAGACAGCCTGGCCCCAGGCTGGGCTGGGTGGGGTTATCTGCAGGGCCACGTGTTGCAAGACTCAGTTTGCTCCCAAGTTCACCTTAATCTGGCCCAGCAGTTGAAGGCCTGGAAGATGAAATAGTCCTTAGGCTGGTGACACAATCAATGGTCAGTCACAATGATCCCTTCAGCCTTGACCAGCCAAAAACAGCAGCAGCCCTTGTAAAACAGTCAGAAAACATGGCTTTGTGTTAAAGGATTGCAAGAGATTTGGAGGCTGTTGAGGCTGCAAACAATGACATCAGACTGAGTCTAACATGGGTCTCAAAAATCCTTATCTCCTTTCTTGATATGTTTACCCCCAAATTACTTTAAAATGCTCAAACACAAGTCTGCAGACATTTAAAGAGCAATCAGTATTTACACCCGAATGCTTTCAAGGACCCAAGGCAGCAGAACACTGCTGGGTACTGCAGGAGCTATTCTGTGCACTATACAGCACAGCCCACATCTCAGAGCTGAAACAATGCCATCCTTCCCCAAATCTGGTCTTTGATATCCTTCTCAGCTGACTGAGGAGTGGGAAGATTCCCCAGACCTCACTACCTGCCAATACCCACAGTTGTACACGACTGACCCCGGAGCAAAGGTGGATTGTTACAGTGATTCCTCACACGGAGGAAAAGTCCATGACCTGGTGACTCGCTTGCTGCTTCTTTGGGACCTCTGGAAGTCTCCCATCTCACCCCTAGGGATCCCAGCTGGAAGCACTCCTTCCTCCCTGCCCTGACAGAAGACTGTCAGTAAAACTCTTTTCTCCTGGTCGGGAGACTGAGGAATTAAACAAGTTCAAGAGTGAAAACTCCAGATGATAATTATCTGCTGTATCTGAGCACTGCCAGCAGTAGAGATAAGGCTGCAATGTGACACAGTGCCACGGGGCAATGAAGAAAAGGCATTTTTCTACAGAAGGGCTTTTGCTGAAGACAGGAAGTTTGCTTTTTGAATTAGTCACCAGTTTCACCCCAGACTGATTACACCAGTTTCATTACCATACAATAGCACTGTTTCCATGCAAGTGCTATCAAGATTACATTTATGGTTCCAAAAGTTGTTTCACCACACCTACACACAACCTGAGTGCTGCACACAGGAACAGGTGAGTGCTCTCCCTGTTCTGTGTGCTTACCCAAACCCCTTAACCTTTCAGGTGAACTGCTCCTAGGGTAAATAGAAGGGAGTTGACAACAAATAATGAAATAGACCTGAACTTTGACAATTATGCGTATTTTGACTACAAACATCACGTCTAGGAGTGGGATATAAGCACGCCATGGAACATGTTCTTTATAAAGAAACATAAAGTGGCATTATGACACCAATTCAAGGGAGATTATCTGATAAGTTCTGGCAGCACAGGCTACTTTAGCAATAGTGATAAGATCTCTGGCAGAACTTTTGATGGAAATAATGAACATTTTTTCCTGTGTGTGTGTGTCACCCTTTTCTTCTTTTTTTTTTTATACTTTTTTTACTCCCACTAGCAGCTGTGATTATTTCTTGAAAAAATACAAGTTTGTCATTTTGCATTTGAGGATCTTTTGGCAGAGGAAAGTCCCTGTGGGGCTCCACTTCCCTGAGACAGGTCCAGGAGCTGGGCAGGACAGGGGTGACCGTCCACAGCCCAGCTCTGCTCAAGACAGCGCTGGCAGGAGGGAGATGCTCTGAGGGCTGAGCCAGGGCAGGAGCCAGCTCAGCCCAGTGCCACAGCCAGGCACAGCTCTGCCCTGAGTCACCTGCAGTCTGTGACATCAGGGTCTCTCTACCTGTCTAGGGCTGACACACACAACAGTTTCACTTGTAATGAAACTTGTCCGTGGAATTACCTGGCTGACTGTCTGGTTTTACTCCCTATGAGCACATCTTGATTCTGGAATGAGAATTGTCAATGCCACTGGATTGAGATAAACACATTAGGCAGTCTTGTTGCAGATATCTATTCACATATGGCATTATTGAGAATTACTCAAGGTGCAGATAAGTTAAATATTATATTTAAATGCTGTTGAATGTCAGGTTATTTTTGTCATCTCCTTCCTCAATCCCTCCAAAGCAACCTAAAATCATCCTGCTGCCAAATCCAAAATAAAGACTTCTTCTTACACCACTGCACTAAAAACTAAGTCAGGCCCTTGCTCAATTTCATACATTGAAAATGAGTAAACATTGAACAATTTCTCCAGATTTGTTCAATGCCAGAAAACATTTGGTGCAATTCTGTTCTTTGAACTCTGAGATTATTTCTTCTTCTTACTTTCCCTTGGTAATTATTCTCCCTTTACCCTTTACCTTTACTATTAATATTAATGTCACATACTGACAGCATGGGAGTGACAGAACAGCAACTCTTCCCCAAATGATTTTGAATCTTCTCAGTTTAACTGTTTTATACTGGATTGTGAGCCAGCTAAGTCATGTAATCTTAAGTGAGTGGTAAGGTATGTCTGTTATATCCAGGGAACATTGCCATCTTAGGAATTAAATGATGTGCAGTATCCTTAGCCCGTGACTTCCCTCTGGATTTTCTCAGCAGCAGTGCTGAGAAATTAAAATACAGTATTTAGTATGATTTGTAGCCTTAAAATTCAATTATCACCCTGCCTAGCTGGTACCTGGCAGAGCACTTTGACCTCAGAAGTCTCTTTCACAGTCACAAGAACTTCCCACATATTAATAAACCTTATTTCAATGTGTAGTCACTAATGGGGCAGAGAAACTCTGAAGGCAAGCAGCTCTTTCTGACCGAGAGCTGCAGCTTCAGATTTCAGACAGGCACATTCTCTCACCTAATTCTGAGCATGTTTTCAACGTGTCTTTTTTACCCAGAGCCTGGCATATCCCAGATTGCAGCTCAGTTTCACTTACAGAGCTTGGGCCTTCCAAGATCAAGCAGCAAACCCTGTGCAGAAACACAAACACCTCAAATGTCAGCCCCCTCCTCATAGCATTCTCTTTTCCCCAGGTACAGCACAGTTCTTCCGTAAAATCTTTTTCTAAATAAGCTCAGTGGGACTCAGTCAGGTCTCAAGAGGTGACACATCTGTTTGCTGACACCAACCCCACAGCTCTGAGTGTGGCTGTGCATCTTTAAAGAAGAGTTGGTTAGAAGGTACCTTCAGGAACACTAGGAAGTTTTCACTTCTTTTTGTAGCATTAAATCTTGTTGTCATCAGGCACTGACAAACTTTCAGGGTACTCTAGCTTTAGCTATGGCATCTGTTACTGATCTAAACTACCCTTGTTTAATCTCTGCCTATAAAGTACAATACATAAAAAAACCCACCCAAAGCCACTGCTTTACTTGCACAGACAGAGAGAATCTCCAACAGCAGCAGCTCACCACTCTCTCTGACTATGCACAGAATTAACTTCAGCCTGTACAAGCAGTTTTACTCAACAAGCAGGGTTACTCGGCAGAGTAAAAGCTGGTTATACATGTAAATATTTTACGGTGAACTGCTTAGTAACCAAATTTATGCTTTTCAGCTGATTTTTATTTCAGCTTTTTTAAGATAGCAGCAAATCATCCTGAAATTGTTTTAAAAATATGCTTGATCATTTTGAAAACCAAATTAATACAGACAAGTCAGATGAATATATTTTGCCTAGACTTTACTGCATTGCCATAGCTTCACGTTGCCCAAGCAGAGCTTGTTTCAGGAAAACATTAATTTTTTTCCTGAGAATCTAAACCACTACCATTCATGAAGCAAAACCACCCAATGCACTGCACACTGCATAATTCAAATATTATGTGCTGCACCCTCTCATGATCTGTTTAACTTCTGCATCTAAACCTCAGCCAGGGATTTTCAAACTTTCCAACCCACAGATCCCTCAGTGGTCTGTAGCCATACACCAGCATTCATTTCTAAGAAAACCAGACTTGATTCTTTCTGTTACTTCCCACAGACTCCTTGCACTACAGACTAACTAATTACCTAGAGCTGGCTTGTAATGAGAGATTAAATTAATACATGTAGTAGGGCTCTGACACTTGAGAAATCATATTCCATATTTAAACTCCACAGCATAAATATTGTTTCTTTACTTGGAATGTGATACATTTCCTTCTTCAGAAACAGCAGCAATTAATAGCATGGTGTAGAATTAAAAGTTAATTTTATTCTGTCGTTGAAAAAAAACAACACACACACAATCCAGCAATGAGTTGGGATTAAATAGATAGGATTTAAACCAACATTACAGTCTGGTCTTTGTAAAATTGGCTACTGGCATGTTGGGAGAAAGTGCAATGTGAAGAATTCAGATGTGGGTTTGCTACAGAGGTGATGAAGGTGAGCCAGCCCACATCATACTCAAAATCTGAGCACAGAACAAGAAAATATTTTTGCAGTGACACTGTGGCCTTTCAGCAATTCTTACAGCTGGTTTTGAAAAGAACTTTGCCAGCCCTTGCTGGCAGGTGACTGATTTTGGCTGGCTCACACCAAGCTGGGTGATAAAGTAGCTCTGCTCCCAGAGTACTTCTAGGAGAGGGGAACCAGATGGACACTGAAAGTAGCAACAAGAACAAGTGGAGAAATGGCTTACAACTGAGCTTCCAAGGGAGCTCAGTTATTCAGTTTCCAAAGCAGCCATGGAGAGACAACTCACAGAACAAGGGGGTGTAAGTACCCAGAGAGGTCCTTTCTAGTGTTTCCAGCAACTGCAGCGCTGCTCTGGGAAACCATGGCCCACGAGTCTGTCACAAGGTAAGAGTTATGTGGGTGCCAGGCAGAGCCTAGAACAGAGAGAGGGCCAAAGCCTCTCTCTGCCAAAGTCTGGGTCTGTGATGGGAGATAAAATACCTGCTCCATCCCCAGGCTGACCTGCACCAGCTCAGGAGCAGCCTGCAACCCACAGGTTTTGTAGCTGAGTGAGAAGAATGGACACCTGGTAGAAATCAGGTGGGGGCTTGACAGAGCAGCATCCCAGCTAGAGACACTCAGCTGCCAAGTACAGAACACTGCTGCACCTACAAACCACACATGAGGTGTACGGGTTTCACACGTCATATTTAACAAAGTTGTTACAACCATGCCCACTCCACAGCAGGGCTGCTGGAACACAACGTTTATGTTCCTCAGGAGAGGTTTTATTTGCAAAGACATACACCAGCAGCAGAGGGGTTCCGTTTGAGCTCTCGGGGATCAGTGACCACGGGGATGAATCCACATAATGAATGCTGCAAAAATAATTTCAGTAGAATTTAGCCTCTGTGAAAATTGTTCAGGAATAAGAGAACATTATTTACAAAACTTATGTCAAATCCTTTAGACTTTGCCTAGCCCAAGTGCTATGTTTAGATTAGGCTTGGAAACAAGAAGGTGTGGTAGAAAGGATCTACATGTCACCGTTAAGAGAATACTGAGAATTGTAAAGAACTGAGTAAGATGCAACAGCAAAGACTCGAGGGTGCCAAAACAACTAATGAGACTTTCTTGAAAGGAATGTCTAATAGAAAGTCCAAGAGACGACTTCTACAAACAGTGGCACATAGCCAGTACTTGCGAGTCAGCCCTGCCATGCCACACTGCTGGTCACGGGCCACCAAGTGCCATCAGCACCTACATCTGGCAACGGCCACACCTCCCCCCTGAGCCACCAGTCGGACCCGACTCCGCAACACGGGGCCAACCGGGAAACGGCGGTGTCCCGGCGGGCTGGCTCCCAGACCGGGGCAGCCGGCCCAGCCGCCGCTCCCGAGGAAGCCCGGCCCATGGGCGATGGGTTCCCAGCGAGCAGAGGGCACCCGAAGCCTCCGGAGCCAGCTGGGCGGGCAGGGGCTGCGGAGCCGCGGGGCAGCCCGGCAGCGGCTCCCCCGTGTCCGCGGGCACGGCCCGGCCCTGGCACCGGCTGCACGCAGCGATAGGACGAGAGGGGCGAGACACCGAGCTGGGCAGCACCGATAACGGGCGGGGAGACGGGGGCAGGGGCATCGGCGTCAGGGAGACCGGCACGGTGGCTCCCGGGCTGGGACATCGGGGCTGCCAGTCCCACCGCCCGGCCCCCATTTCCGTGCTGGGTGCGGGAGCCCCGGGGCTGGAGGGGACGCACAGTGCCCCAATCCCGGTGCGGAGGGAACCGGGGCTGAAGGGGACCCGCGGTGATCCCGATCCCGGTGCGGAGGGACCCCAGGTGGGACGGGACGCGCAGTGATCCCGATCCCGGTGCAGAGGGACCCGGGGAGGGACGGGACGCGCGGTGATCCCGATCCCGGTGCGGAGGGACCC
>VZTR01025638.1:139433-215957 GCA_013400775.1 Chaetops frenatus
CGGCAGCCAATGAGGGCGAGCGGCGCCTCGCCACAGCCAATGGGCGGGGGCGGATGGCGCGCCGCAGCCAATGGGCGGGGCCGGATGGCGCGCCGCAGCCAATGGGAGCGAGCCGGGCCGCCATGGGCCGCGGCAGGGTTGTCCCGCCGCCGCGCCGGGGCCGGGGCCGGTAACGGTAGCGCTGCCGCCCTCTCTCCCTCCCTCCTTTTCTTCCTCATCCCCTTCGTCCTTTTCCTCCTTCTCGGCGCTGCCCGGCGCCGGGGCTGTCTCCGAGAGGCGCGGCCGCCGCTACCCCGCCCCGACGAGGGGCCGTCCCTCGTCCCCTCCCTCCCTCCGCCCCGTCCCCGCCCGCCGCGGCAGCCCCGAGCGGGAGGCGGCGGAGGGAGGCGGGAGCCATGCGGGAGTACAAGGTGGTGGTGCTGGGCTCAGGCGGCGTGGGCAAGTCCGCCCTTACTGTGCAGTTCGTCACCGGCTCCTTCATCGAGAAGTATGACCCCACCATCGAGGACTTCTACCGCAAGGAGATCGAGGTGGACTCGTCCCCGTCCGTGCTGGAGATCCTGGACACGGCGGGCACCGAGCAGTTCGCCTCCATGCGGGACCTCTACATCAAGAACGGGCAGGGCTTTATCCTGGTGTACAGTCTGGTGAACCAGCAGAGCTTCCAGGACATCAAGCCCATGCGGGACCAGATCATCCGTGTCAAGAGGTACGAGCGGGTGCCCATGATCCTGGTGGGCAACAAGGTGGACCTGGAGGGCGAGCGCGAGGTCTCCTTCGGGGAGGGCAAAGCGCTGGCCGAGGAGTGGAGCTGCCCCTTCATGGAGACCTCGGCCAAAAACAAAGCCTCGGTGGACGAGCTGTTCGCCGAGATCGTCAGGCAGATGAACTACGCGACGCAGCCCAACGGGGACGAGCCGTGCTGCGCCTCCTGCGCCATCCTCTGAGGGCGGCGGCGGCCCCGCGCCCCGGCGGACACGCTCGGGGAGAAAACATCGGGAGAAAAATTCATCGTGTTGGAAATGTGGCTTTTCTCGGCATGTACGTTTCGTCCAGTCTTGGTCATGGCATATTTCCTGTCAGCGTCGGCCGCGGGCGCGGGAGCAGCCGGTCCCGCCGCCCGGGGAGCGGAGCCACGCGGGGAACTCGCCCCGGCACAGCCGCGGGGAGCCCGGTGAAGAGCGGGGCCCACACCCCGGACACCCCCAGGGAGCGGTGGCGTCCCGGACACCCCGGGGGTGCGGTGTCCCGTCCCGGGCGCCGCTCCCCGCGGTCTCTATGCAAGCGGGCGGCGGTGCGGGGCTGTCCCGCCCGGAGAGTTGCACATGGAACTGGGACTGTGACCCGATCGGTGCTGCCAGGCACGGGGCGCTGGGCAGCGCCGCCGATATCCCTGGAATAATGCTCTATTTTGTTTACCTGCTGTATCGGATGAGAGTTTGCAGGAGAGTGGTAGCGTGGTGGTTTTTCGCCTGGTTTTATTTGTTTGGTTTTTTTGGTTTTTTTTTTTTAATCAGCTGTGAAAATGTTACAAAACTGCACAATTTTTTAAGTATGCGTGTGTGTGTGATTTCGTTGTGGTTTTGGTTTTTCCTTTGGCAGGGGGGAGGCGGTGGTGCTTTTTGTGCCGAAGGGTTTTGGGTTTGGGTTGGCAATACCTGATTTTGATGACTAGCTCTCTCAAGTGCAAAGACTTCCCATGAGTGATGCAGGGCCAGTAGCAGCCCTGTGTCTGTAGAGTGCCTTCAAAACTCAGCTGTTCCAGCCGGTGCCAACCTGTGAAAGCTCCACAGAATCCCATTATCTACTACTCCAAAAACTGCTTAACAGTCTCCTTGCAGTAATCACACCGAGCAAGCCAGGACAAAAGGACCTATTGTTAATGGAATTTATTTCTTATTTCCATCTGAGCCTTTTAACTGTTATTCCCATGTCTTGCAAGTTTGGGCTTCATTTACTTCAAATTTACAAGAATTTGGCCTTTTGGGATTTTTGAGGGGAAGGGCTTCTTTCTTTTTGGTTGGTTTTTTTTTGTGTGGTGTTTGTTTGTTGTTGTTGTTTTTTTGTTTCTTTGGGGTTTTTTTGTTTGGGGTTTTTTTTTTTTGGGTTTTGTTTTGGTTTTTGGGGGTGTTTTTTGTTTGTTTGCTTTTTTGTTTGTTTGTTTTTTTGGGGGGGTTTTGTTTGTGTTGTGGGGGTTTTTTGGTTGTTTTTTNTCTTTTGTGTGTGTGTGGGGGTTTGTTGTTTTGTTTTGTTTTGGGGTTTTTTGTTTGGTTGGTTTTTGTTTGTTTGTTTGTTTGTTTTGGTTTTTGTTCTATCTCCCTTTGATTTTTTTCATGGGATGTGCCTCCAGCCAGCAAAGAAGGAATCTTATCATTGTGATGTACCAAGAAAATTCTAAAAACTGTCATTTTAATTGGGGACATGCATTGAAGAGATGTCTATCCATTTTAAGAATTTTAATACAAATGCTGTTTTTTAGAAAACAACTTTGTGCATTGTTATGTATCACATGAAACACTGACTTTCACACAGGCTCTTAATCCTGATTCATATCTCAATAGCAGTGAGGTGGAGGGGGTCAATTTAGCTAAAAACAGTGATTTAAAAAAGGCAAACCACAACATTGCCATTTTACCTAATATTTAGTCATTTGGATGCAGTTTTTTTGCTTGTATTCAGGTGCTGGCCCAGTGTGATGCCAACTTGTGAAAAGAAGGCTGTGCTCAGAGGCAGCTTACTGCAACAGGCCCTGTAAGATCAGGCCTTTTTTCCCTCCTGGAAGCAGCATAGTTTATTGGGGTGAAGTTCTAAAGGTCAAGTATTTATGAAATTTAAGCTTTTCCTCTCATTGCATTATAATTTTAAAATTCTAAAACAGACTTCTTTGTTTTCTGGGTTCCAGAGGGTCTGGGGTGCAGGGAAACCTGTGCCTCCCATCAGTTTGATGATCCAAGGAGGTTCCTATTTTTTTCTTTCTTTGCCCCTTCTTTAAAAGTCTGCACACAAAACCTGCAGCTCTTTTTTCTTCTCCCGCCTATCCCAAGAAGTCTTGGAATTATCTTACATCTCAAAAACAAAGGTTGAGCAATGACATGTAAAGTGGTTTTTAATCAGGCCAACTGAAAAGTAACTGCCATGATTCCTCTGTGAATCTGGTGATTTCTCCTGTTTTAAGCAGGAAAACTGTGCTTCAGCACTGGAAGAACAGTGTGTAGTGTCAGTTTGATGCTACATTTGGAAATCCCACTGACTGAAATGAAAATTGTAATTTGTGCTTTAGTCAGAATTGGATACTTTTTGTAGTAATGTCAAGTATTTACTGAAAATTTGTAGATGATTGTATACTGAAAGTGTGTTTCTCCTCATGAGCTCACGTATCCTTCCAGCAAGGACCTGTTTGGTGCAGTCAGTGGAGCTGGCAGTCTCAGTGATAAAACCACAGTGAAAAACACAGAGGACTGCAGAAGGCAACTCCAGTGCTGCTCCCTCACTGCTGCCTGGGCTCTCCCTGTCACAGGCATGTTAATTTACCCCCAGTTTTAGGTGAGAATTGAAAACCTCATTGCAGCTCACCTTCCAGAAATTCCCAAAAATACGTTAGAAGCCAGAGGACTCCGATGCTAGGAAGACAGGGAAATAACACTGACAGAAGGGATTTCTTTTAACCCAAGTACTGCTTTGAAAGCTAAGGAAGCTTGACTCCTGCCACATCTGCAGCTTACAAGTGACATGTCTGATGTTAAAAATAAATTTATAACTCAGTTGCTGCCATGGTTCCATTTTGCCTTAAATTCAATGGGAATGTACAATTTTTAGCACCCAACAGACCTTGCTCTAGATCAGTGCATTGACAGCAGTTTGATCTGGTTGATAAAAGCAGGTATTTATTTTGCCCTCCCAGGAGCCAGCAGATTCCTCATGTTCCCCCGTGCCTCTGTCTCCCCACTGCCTGAGCTGTGCTTGAGGAATAAGGCAAAAGTGGGTGTTTGTAGCACACAAAATCCAGCTTTGCTCAGCCTGGCAGAGCAGCTGGGGGCAGCCAGCTGAGCTCTGTGTTGTGCTGGGCCTTTCTGTGGTGCATTCTAGTTTTGGCCAAAAATGTGTATTTGTTAAACTGAAGCATTTAAGCAGCCATGGCACTGTCTGATTAGGGTTTTGAATGTATTTAGGCATTCGATATTCTCTGTGACTGGTGAGGACAGTACAAAGTGCAGAGCTCAGTAGTCTGATCTTCCAAATACTCTGAAGTGTTTTGGTGCTTGTTAAACATAGGACTTGTCTATAAAAATCTGAAAAAAGTCATCCTGCTTTAACTTGACTATGAAAGCTATATTAGCTTCGACACTTGAGGGAAATGTTGTATCAATATAAAGGTACTCTTTATTCCTTTTCCCTGTGGGAATATGTTATACCCGTGTCAATACAGAGGTGGTATATCACTCTTTTCACAGTGAGAATTGCAAATATTTACTTGTTTTGGAAGAAGAATTACATTCCTGGCCGAAATACTTCCTGACATCGCGGAAATTGTGTAAACAAGGCCTTGGTTTAAGGCTGGTCTTGTGACCACATATTTTGCTGTACATAATGATTGTATTTTTAAAAATCCAAGCTTGTTCTATTGCAAGAAAGCGTGTCTGGCACCCTGGTGTCTATGACTGTAACCATGCTGTGTGCTCAGCCCCAGCCCCAGTGCAAGTGTGCTTCTGCTCAGCGTGATGCTCAGGATTTGGTGATCTGATGGTGCTGGAGCTGATGTGGAACTCTGTGCCTGTGGGATCCTGGCGGTTCTGCTTCTCTCAAAAGAATGTATGGCAAGTTGTTTGCAAAGGGCATTTTAAATAAAGGGCAGCTAGCTCTTTATGACTTCCTCACTTGGGTACTCATTTTGTGCAGGTGTTCGGGGTCAGATTTCCTCGAGGAGCGACAAAATGCAGAAACTTGCATGTTCTTTCAGAATTCTGTGCTAAAAGGAGTGGCACACGTGCATGGAGTGCATGGACAACTCCGAGGAGGTAAATGGGAAACAGCTGGAGCTCTGTTGCCATCGGGAGCTCTGTCCCTGGCCAGAGTTGTAGAGCAACCCAGATGCTCTTCTGGGGGAACCCTCACTGTACCCTTGGGCAGAACTGTTCATGTTCTGGTGAGATCTGAGACCTGCTCTATGAGCAAATGTGAGTTCAGTTCCAAGGGGAAATGGTTTTAAATGTTGATATTCACAGCTTACAGCTTGTTCCCACAGAGTTCACAGCCTCATGCAAAGTCTGTCAAAGACTCTCCTTCCTGTCACATTGCTACAGTAGTGTTTGAGAACCTCCTTTTTGCAGGAATCCAGCATCTGCCCAAATTGTAGAACTTTGTGTTTGGGGCTGACAGTCTTTGGTAACAGTGTGTGCAGCAGATAAGAGGGATCTGAGAACAAACTTCTAGTGCAAAAATCGAAAGATACTCAGGTGAGTTGTAGTGATGACAAATGGAGTGCAAGTGTGTTGTTGGGGCTGCATGTGTTGGATTTTTGGGGGTTTTTGTTGATATTTTGTTTCAATTTGTATAGAGTTTGTTAGTCTGTAATCAAAAATCCTGCTGTATTTCCCAGGTAAGAGTGTGTGTGTTGTGTGTGTGATATGACTTCACTGGGGTTGGAATCAGAATTTCTCCCTTTCCACAGATGACCTCACCTCAGTGATCTCAGTTCTGAAGTGTTCCTTATGGAACAGTCAGTATGGTGCTGAAGGAACCCCCAACAACACCTGGTCAATGATGATGAGTAGAAGTGTTCCTGCAGAAAGCTCCAGAACAGCCATCACATTTACTCTGTGGCTGTTTAAATTTCTGAAGGGTATAAGTGCTCCAGCAAACCCCAGGGCTGCTTTGCTGCTGTCCATGCCAGAGGTGCATATTGTGCTTAAAGGAAGCACTCCAAGTAAATCCTTAATCTGTACTATCCAACAAGTCCCAGATCCTACATGAACCACTGTAAAGTTAGAAGTCAGTTAACCAGAACTTGCAAATTGTTGAAGTAAGTCTTAAAATATTGAACACAGCTGTTCTGTATTGACTCTTATTTTTAGTTTTGGCAGTCTTGGGTCTTTTGGAGGTTTAGGTGAAGAGCAAACTGATCAAGAAGCCATAGCTTTGTTTAGTAGTCCTTGACAGAGAGGGATTTTTAGGAAAATGGTACCTGACATGTAACTTCAGTTTCAGTGATTTAACTCCAATTATTTCTACAAAGTTCCATAAGGGAACATTATAAAAAGTGCTTACTTAATAGATTCGATGTCCAGGTACAGACAGATCCCAGATGTTTCTCTGCTTGATGCATTGATAATGATTGTGCAAGAAATGCTGCAGCAACTAGACTGGACAGAGTGATCAAAAAACTGCTGAAGTTTTTGCCTTCTGATACAGTCATGTTAATTTGTTACATTAGGGTGAAAGGGGATATTTTAGGTTTCTTTTGAGGATGGTTAGAAATGGACTGCTGAGTGAAAATGAATCTGAAATTGAAGTTGGCTTTTTCCTCTGAATCAGATATTGCGAAAGGTACAGGTCAGTATAGCAGATGTCCCTTCTCAGTTTCTCATTTTTGGGTAAATTAATCTAATTCTTTGTTTCTATAGTGTTCCTACAGTTATCCCAGTTTCAGCAATCGAGGGGACATGTGGTATCCACTCTTGTCCAGAGAGGCAGCTTGAAAGAGAAATCTCTGTAGATATTCCAAAAACACCTTCTGTAGAAGTATATACTTTTTAGAGATCAAAACTGCATGTTTCTGTGGTCCTTAAAAACACAAGATGTGCCTGGTGTTTAACTTCCTCTGCTGGGTCATGGTGTGCTGCTTTGGGCTCCTGGGGCGGGCTGGGGCTGGAGCAGCGACGTGGGACTGATGAAATCCTGGCTGGGCAGGGTGGGGATCTGCCATGAGGACTGTCGGGTGGTTTGTGGGGTTTTTTTGTGGGGTGGGGTGGAAGCAGGATACACAATGCCTGGTTTCCCAAATGCCAGACACAGTTGTGTGGCAGGGCAGGGAGCAGGATGTCTTGCTGGGGGAGCTGGGGAGAAGATGGGCTCCATTCTTCTGTTTTGCGTATAAAACATCCTTTTGTGCGTGTGCGTGTGCGTGTGTGTGTGTGTGTGTGTGTGTGTGTGTGTGTGTGTGTGTGTGTGTTACGGATTTGCTGGTTTTTTCCCTCCTTACATTGCTAAGCAGATTCAAAAGTACAAAAAACATTTGTACAATGTGTGTTCTCCACCAGGGATGAGTTTGATGTTTAGACTGGGCTTCCCTACGCCACTAATCACCAAAATCTCTTTTAAGCTGTGTGGAACTTTATAGTGATGATTGCAATGTGACTCAGGGGAGTTGGGAGCTGTGTGTGCTGAAGGATGAGATTAGTGATAATTTTATCCCCTGAATGAACTACAGTGGTATCATGTACCCCCACATCATACAGGGAGTTTGTTGCCAAGTTTACTGATGATTACTAAAGTTAAGATGAAAGCATGCTAACAAAATGCTTGAGTAATTGAGTTTCTAATGTTTGCAATATTGATTTCCCTTCTTTTTGGGATACTGCTGCATCCCAGATTGGCTGTCTTTTTTCTACTGGGTTTCTTGTTTCAAATGTTATGCTTGCTTTAGTGTGGGTTTTGCTTTTCCTTTTGTTGTTGGATCTTTTGGTTTCTCCTTTAATTAAAAGAAAAATAGAGAGGAGATTCACATCTGAGTTGCTGTATAGCACAAGCTTCCCAGATTCCAGAAATACATGCCATGTCTCCACATAGTTTTACAATAAAGTTTAAGGAGAACACAGTATGTTTAAGGTATTTCCAAGGCCTGGACTCTGAGCAGAGAAACAGCTCGGAAAAGATTATTTCCAAAAGAACTCGGTCAGTCTGGAGTGAATTAGAGTTCACAGATACTGAGGCATTTATTCCCTTACAGTATTACTGTACTTCAGCCTCTGCAGTGACAGTTACAGATTGCTAAGCATAAATATTTATGCATATGTACAAAGTTGTAGCTGGTATCCACAATTTGGGAAACATCCACATTTCTCTACTTCTAGCATAGAAAATTAGGAGCTGTGTGCCTGCACTCACTGAGTATCAGACCAGTAGCACAGAAATTGAGGTGTGTGTTTATTTAGCCAATTATAAGCACCTAAAAAGAGTTTTCTGGATTCTCTTCAAGCACTTTTGACCTGGCACAGAACAGTTCATCATTGCTAAACCAGAAGGTCCCCATGGTGATTAAAGGTGAGGCCTTGGCCTGTCTGACCTGTCTGGTTGGTGGGCAGCTCCGTCTGCGAGGGAAACCAGGTTTGTGTCACCTCTGTGTCCTTGGGACAGGGACAGGGAGCCAGACCTGTCTGATGAACCGTGGAGAGCCGAGGGATAGGTATTCCTGGGCTCTTTGCAGGCTTTATCAGACTGGGGTTGCTCAACGTGCACCTGGTGGCAGCTGCTCCAGATGTGGTGAGGCACCGCGTTGATGCTCGGGTGTTCAGCACTCAGTAGTTAACAGCAATTAACTGATGAGGAACTGGAGTTCGTTTGGAAAACATGTTTGTACATAATATAAACTATGTTATTCTGGGATGTAAACACAGCTAAACAAATGTGTTAGGTGTCCCCTGTGCTGACAATAGAATTGTTAATATAAATTCATGACTGAAGTTCTGTTTGTGCACTGACTTACACTGTTTGAATTTGAATTTGACATATTCTGTGGATGTGCATCCCTAATTCTCATTCTTTTGTAACCCCATTGAAATCAGAGCCTTATTTAAGCAAATTTAAGCACAGCCTGAATTTAAATATTTCACATGCACTTAGTAGTGTGATTTTTTTTCTTTTTAAAGTTGTGATTTTATTATAAAAGAAAGCCTTCCTTCCCCTGTGCCTTTAGCTATATTATCAGATGTCTATAGTGTAAACTTTAATTTATTTCTTCCCCTTTCTGTTTAGGTTTTTTAGCCTGAAGTGGCACTGGGTTTATGTAAATTGTGAATTTATCTTGAAATGCCAACAGGTGTATTATAGTTTGTTTGTGGTTTGGGTTTTTTGTTTGTTTGTTTGTTTTGTTTGTTTGTTTGTTTGGTTGGTTACAAAAAACCACAATTTTTTACCTGGAGAAAAGGAGGCTCAGCCAGAGATCCTGTGGAACACTTGCAGTAGTGGCCAGCCAGGAAGAGAAGGGTTTGACGTTGTGAGCCCTGACTGGGATGAGCAGCTAGAGCAGCCCTGGGGAACATCCCCACCACCTTGGAGCAGGGATGGAGGCTGTATCCCAAACACTCCCTCTGCAGCTGCTCGGTGCTGAATCAAAGAGCAGAAGTTAGACAGAGCCGTCACATTATTTTTTTGATTTTTCAGTGGCTGCCAAGAGCTACATAAGCCCCTGAACTATGTCAGAACTGGAGGGAGAACAAAGGTGCCCTGAGTTTGCCTTTCCCTCCTGCCCTGCTGCCTCCTCTGCACTCAGGAGCCTTATGAGCCTTGGAGTCTGTGGGGTCACTGCAGGGGTGTGTGGTCACACAGGTGAAAACATACATGTTCCAAAATTAGAAAAGAAAAAAACAAAAAACCACAATTTTCAGCTCTACCCTTCAGGAAGCAAGACTGCTGCGTTGTCTTTGTGTAAGTACTAGACTGTAGAAACTTCACAGAAAGAAGGAGGAGTTCCTTCGGGTGGCCCCACCCTCCCCTCTAAATAAAACTAGATATACTCTCTGGGATCCAGAGGTTGGATGAAAACCGTGTGATGTGAGTAGGCTCGAAATTGAATTAATTAGAAACTTTTACAATTTTTAGTCACTTGAAACCGGGTCAACTTTAAATCAGTTTCTTTGCAAGATGAAACACAACGACTTCAAAATGGGCTTTTGTGGTGATACCTCACAGCACTTATCAAATTAATAAAGGGCTGAGCCAGCAGGTAACAAGGTATTCAGCTAGAGCTGAGCTTTCTTCCAAGGGCAGGTATTATTTTTAAGTCTAATAACTACCGTTATGGAAAAAGCAAATATTTTTTTAAACCCTCAGGAAGGGTTCAATCTGAAAAACAGTGATTGCAGAACTCAGGGAGGATTATGGTAATTTATTTCAGTTAATTCAATGCAAAACAGATTATAGATCACTGTGCTTCACCATCTTGTGGAAAATCTAGCATTCAAAATGTAGCATAATCAGATTTTCATTTATGCAAACTCTCTCTGGAAGACACTATGCCAATCTCTTGTTTTGCAGCGATAGGAAGTTAATGTTTCCCTGAGGATGGGTTTCCAGCAAGGCTGGGATCAGTTCTGGCCGCTGGGCTGGGGCTCTGGGTGGGCAGAACTGGTCCGTACAGAACAGGACAGCTCTGTTAGCCCGCACAGCGATGTCCCCTCCAGAACCTGAGCCTGGTGATCAGAGCCAGCTGAGGATCAGCCCGAGGGGCTCTGTTCTCAGCAGTCCGTGCCCTGCACGGAGAACTTCACGCAGGCACCAGCTCGGCTGAAGCAGCAGAAGCTTTCCAGCAGAAGCTCGGGAGGCTGAGGGCACAGAGCAGTTCGGGCCCAGCTGCTCCCGGGCCCCGCTCGCCGTGTGCGGGGTCTGGCCGTGCCCCTTCCTCCGCTCTCTGCTCGGTGCTTGTGCACCCTCCCTGCAGCTGTACGAGGGAAGCGGCTGAAGATCTCGGGACACTTCTCTGCTCTCCTCAGCTCTCCCCCTTCACACACACGCACACACACTTCTGCTTCCTCCAATTCTGCCCCAGCAGAAAAAATTGCAATGTTTGCGGTGGCATTTGGGGGTGCTGGGAGGCACGTCCACGGTACCACTGACCTTGGAGTGGGTAAATGCTGTGTTTGGCTTCAGCCCCCCCCGGTTCCCCTGTGACACACCCCACATGTGGGGATGGGGGGCTGCAGAAGAGCCCCCAGAGCCGGGGCACTGCCTGCCCACACTGGAGGATGCAGAGAACCGGTGCTGAATGACTGGCTCGAGGTTTGCACAAGGGTTATCAACAATGTACATTTCCAATCAGTGCCGTTCCAGTCCCTGCTCATTTCACGGGGTGTAGAACAGGTGCTGTGTGACAGCAGCACTGCATGATCTGAAATATAACCCAGTGGATGAACCGCAATGCCCTTGCCTGGCTTTGAGCTGTGGTCCTCAAGCTTTGTGTTACAGTGAGGAAACTTACAAACGGTAATTTTAAGCAAGAAATGCTGATTAATGTCCAGGCTTTAAACTATTAAAAGGGTTTGTTCTGACGAGAAGCAGTCGCCACTCTGCTGACTTCCCTTTGGCTGTTAAAAGGTTTATGGTTATTGAATTACTTGTAACATAATGCTAGATAACTTCACATTTTTATTTTTTGTGGGCTACTAATTTCTACTCTTTGTTGATCACGTTGAATACATGCCTGTTCTGTGTGTTTTTCGGCATGTCTGAGGGAGCAGAGCTGGTGCTCGGGATGCACTCTGAGCTCCCAGGTTTCCCAGAGGCGATTTCCTGTGCTCGGGTGTTCTCAGCACCTTCTGGTGCTACGGCCCTGTAACATCAGGCTCCCACGCGTCCTCCTACAGCCGTGCTGGCTGCAAAGCTGTTATCAAATGTTGGTGTCAGAGATGCTGGTTCTTTGTGTGAGGCTCGCTGGGCAGCACAGACAAGCTCCAGCAGCTGCCGGTGCGGGCAGTGTCCCCAGAGCCCGTGTCCTTTGCTCCTGCCCGGAGCCCGTGTGGCCGTGCTCCTGCCCGCATACCGGCACCGTGCGATGCTGTACGATCACAGAGCTCCTGCTGCCGTCCTGGGGTGCATCGCGGGGCCGTGGGTGACCGAGGGCACTCCGAGTGACCTGGGACAGCCAGGTCAGGCCAGGTTCGTGCGCAGGGCCGGCCGCAGCCCTGCCCGGGCAGAGTCCCCGGGGACCCCCGGAGCAGCTGCTTTCGGGAGGTCTGCAGCTGCTTCATTCAGCCCGGGGAGCTGCAGTAATTGCCTTCGGAAAAGAAAATCATTTTGTGTATTCTGTCCTTCTTCTCAGCCGTGCTAGTTCCCTAATATATTTATGAGTTGGCATTTATGTTTCTCCATTTCTGTTTCACCAAACTGGCTGGCTTTTCTGAGCCCGTTTGGGTAAAAACAGAGAATAAACATGTCTTTTTAAATTTTTTTTTCTTTTTAAACTTAGATCAGTGTCTACTCTCAGTTGTATTTGAATTGGCAAGTTCCAGGTTTGATTCCTAAAGGGAGTAAGTGCATTAACTCTTGTCGTTAGCCCATCACCGTCCCCGACAGCCACAGGGGAAGGTTTTCAAGAGGAAGGTACTTGATGTTTCTCAGCTGGAAAGTGCCAGCCAGTGGCTTAGTGTGGATCGATTAATGAGGTTTGTCCTGTTGCCAGCGCTCATTTTTATTATCCAGACCTCCCTTTCGGGAGTAGCCTAAATAGACTGAATCAGTGCTGCTGCCTTAAGTGTGTGGCAGTTGGGACTTGAGGTTCTTTCTTCACCAACCCTCTCTCCCTCTCTTTCTGATTTACAGCTTTGTAAGGAATGATTTTATAGAAACAAGGGTTTGCACTATAGTCCACACGGACAGTGAACATGAACTCAGAACTTTCTACATGGGTTATACAATCAGCAGTTACCAAGTACAGGAATTAAATCCCTTTCTTTTCTTGGCAGATGTGTCTTTGGCAAGGGGCTCAACCTGGAGAAAAGGAGGCTCAGGGGGGACCTTCTCACTCTCCACCACTCCCCAACAGGAAGGTGCAGCCAGGTGGGGGTCAGGCTCTGCTCCTGGCGAACAGGGACATGATGAGAGGAAATTGATATTTCAGATATTTAGAAATACTATGTACTTTGTGTCCATCACTATTTTTAAATTATGTTGTGTAATTACTCAGTGATGATTGCTAGTATTTCATTAGGGTGTTTTGTCCTCTTATGAGTTCCCACCTCCCCACACTGTCCTTTACAGACATCCCTAGGCTGGCGAGTGAGCTCTGGGCCTCTGCAGCACAACCCTGACACCCTAGTCCTGAGCGGGGTTTTCTCTAACTATACAATCTGCTGTTTCTGACATGGATGCTTTCCCTTCACACACGGCTGGGCAGGCAATTTCTGTGCTGATCACCATAGAAACCTGCAGATCCATCACTTGGTCTGACTGTTCCCATGCTGTAGCAGGGAGCTGGCATCAGAAAATGCAAATAAGGGGCGGGAGAGAAGCTTGGTGAAAGCGATGCCTTTCTTCTTTATTTTAACAAAGCTGATCTTTATTCTAAGCTATTCTAAGTCCCTATTCCAGTTTAACCCAAACTCAGGCTTTCTCTTGAATAATATTTTTGTGGAGTTTCCCTGAGCACTTGTGCTGTCCCTGCTGCCTGTCTGGGATGGGGCTTTTGTCACAGACCTCAACATTGGAGGAGTTTGGTCTTTCCTACATCTGATCAGACCCCAGTGGGATCTTTCTCAGTACATTGAAATGTCTTGGACCCATCAGTTCCTCTCTTGTGGGTGGGTGTCAGGAATTTTTATAGCTTGTCTCAATTGGTTGCATAAGATCTCAAGTAATTCTATTACTGATCTATAATTTTTTCAATGCCATACTACTGACAGCTAAAACATGAATGATTTCCAAGAATATTGGAAAAGGGGTTGATTTGCTTAAAAAAAATGAAAAGGTGAGGAAGGGCTGATTCATAGTTGCACAGACTGGATAAATAGTCACAGTACTTGCCTTTACAGCTGGCCTGCACATGAACACTGAGAGTGTTTTAATTGCTGCTGACCGTGGATGCTCCATGCTTCCCACGGCAGCCAGGGCTGCATTCAGCCTGGGCTCTGAGTGTGGCTCTTGGAGACAGGAGGAGCCTGATGGCAGGAACAGGCTGCTGCTGCAGGAGAACAGCAGGAAGGTACATGAGGAGGAGCGGGAGGGTTGGTCTAGAGAACAGAAATGCAACAGATGAGGCAGCCCTCATTCAGGATCCCTGGCAGTGCCCAAGGCCAGGCTGGACTGGGCTTGGAGCAGCCTGGGACAGTGGAAGGTGTCCCTGCCATGGCAGAAGGTGACACTGGATGGGCCTTAGGGCCCCTTCCAACTGAAACCATCCTGAGATTCTGTGACTAAGAAGTGTGCCCAGCAGTTTTCAGTCACACACACACAAAACCAACAATCAAACATGAGTGACATGGCTCTTGCTCTGACTGATGATGTCTTTGGTGGGAGTTCAGAGTACACCTAATTATGGTAACTCTGAGACTTGTTTCTTGGATTATGTAGCATACCAGCCTGAAAAAAGCTGAAATAGGAAAAAGATGTGACTGTTCCATCTGCCTGTAAGTCCTAACAGCAGTAGGGTAAATAGCCAAGAAAAATAGACCCTCATAGCTTGTTTACTTTTGCCTGTAATGCTCCTGGCTGAGCTAGAGAGTTTCCAATTGGGCTTTACAGACCTCAGTTGGTCTCACTGGGGATTTGAATAAAAAAAGATCCTAAATGATACCGTGGTAAAGCAAAGAGAAATCATAAAGAGGGAAATGAAAACGTTGCCAGTCTGCCATGCAGCAGGACCTGGCGTTCTCTGTGCTGCCGAAAGCCCCACAGGTTGGAACCTCAAACTGGATTGAACAACTCCATTCAGGCTCGTGCCTGGAGCGAGGTCAGACAGCTCAGCCCAAGGAGTCTGTTCTAGGGCTTGGTTTAGGTGGGATTTTATTACTGGTGGGAAGAGCAAACACTTCCCAGGCACTCTGTGCAAGTCTGCTCTGCACAGCAGGGTCTGGAGGAAGGTGTCTGTGACCAGCTTATTTTCTGAGGTCACTCCTGTTTGAGATGGACCTGGCAATAGGAAACCCAAACAGGATCCCTCACTCGGCACATCGAGAAGCGCCTCCCAGGCATGGGTGGCTTTCTGTAGTTCCAAGAAATGTAACGTTCATTATGAAGAAAAACTCTTGGTCACAGCTAACTGTGTTGAAGTTTGCCTCCTAGAGGTGATGTGCAGGGGGTTGTGCTACCTTTTTATCTTTGTAAAAGAAAAAATACCTAAGAGAGTCCAAGTTAAACATGTAGATCTGTGTTCTCTTCAGAGAAACTCCCCCTGCGTCAGGGGGACCAGATATTGTCCCAAGATCTCTCATTTGCTGTGTCAGCTTCACCATTGCAGGCTTTCAGCGTGTTGTAACACTCAGACACAGCTTTATGGTTTCAGAGGCTGGGACTTCTTTGCATATGTTGAACTAAGTAGTGGCTTCAGGGTTCCAAACAGGGGCTGTGTCAGCCTGGGCCTCACTCATTTCCTTTGGGTCAAGGTAAAGTCCAGGATCAGAGAAATGTTACGAAAGAAGAAATCTGGGTGATTTTCCTATCATGTGTTGCTCATGCTTTGACTTACAACAGCGGCAGCTTTTCAGAGATTCTGCGAAGTGGCTGTGGGAGATGAGAAGCTCTAAATTTAGCTGCAGAGTGCTTGGTTCAGCACTGGCGGTGCTGAGCGAACCGCCCGCCCCGGGGGTGTGGGGCTTGGCAGGGGTGTGCAGGAAGGAAGGGCGGCTCCGCCGGAGGTTTCCTGTCCTGCCGCGGGTGCCGATGTTCGCTGCTGCTCCTGCACTTGGCTGGCTGCTGCAGGGGTCACAAACGGAGCCCTTCAATTAGGGCAACCATGGCTGCAGATCACATTGAGCACATTCGCCATCAGTACAGAGCGAGGCTTTCCATTTCCAGGAAAGCTGCTTTCCCAAAGGAGGAGGGATGGAAATGAGGCCACTAGAAGATTTTTTTTTTTTTTGCTTATTTTCTGATTTTTTTTGCCGAATGTACAACGAATGAACAACCTGTCTCACTGGACTCTCCCAGGTTTCCCTCCCCCCTTGTAGGATTGCTGTGCCCTTTTGCTGTGCTACAGCAGAGGCTGGGTCATGCAGGTTCTTTTCATGTTTACACGTCTGTTGTGAGTGGCCATGTGGGACAAAGCAGAGAGGCTGGTACAGAAGTACCAGCACAGCAGCAGTGGTGATGTGGGGATGTGGATCTGCTCCAGGATTAGCGGCTCTGGTGAACCTGGCACCTCCTCTGCCCAAGTGCCATGCAGATGAGCACCTCTGGTCCCCTCCAGCTGAGCTGCTCTGTGACCACTCTAGTCCTCCCCATCAAAGCACAGCTCTGCAGGGGCCCTGGACTCAGCCGTGGGGCTCACAAGGGCCAAGGGCAGTGACCCCCTCTCTGGACAGCTGTTTGCAGACTGCCCGAATGCTGGGCTGTGGAAACTCAACTGCAGAGCTTAGTGGTCATGGGTTATTGGTACAGGAAGTGAGAGCTACACCCTGTTGAGATGAAATACCTTTGTACCTCTGTGGCTGCACTGAGTGAAAACTCAGGTCTGTGGAGCTGCTGGGGTTAAAAACAGAACGATGCCACAGCAGTGGTGAGATGGCTGTTCTGCTGCAGTTGCACGGGGAAGCTCTGCCAGAGCAGCTGAACCAGGAGCAGCGTCTCTCCGGCAGTCGGCATTTGTGACTGACACCTCTGCGATGAATGATTGTCATCTGGTATAAATGCTGACTTGTCCCCACATCAAACCACTCAACTCATATGAGAATCACATGCCATAGCACGTCACTGGTGTTCTGCGTGACCTTTCCAGCTGCCCCTGAGCTCCGTCTGCGGACACACAGCTGCCCCTGCTCCCGAGGCACTGCCGCACCCGGCTCTTCCTCGCCGCTCCGAGTGTCTCAGCCCGGAGCGCTGCCCGGCAGCCCTCAAAGCCCATCTTCCTAACTCAGCCTGACTGAAGCTGAAAAGAGCTACCAGCAGGGCAGTTCCCACATAGGAGCAGATTAAATCTGACAGCTGGGGCGGGGAGGGGAGCTGTTGGGTAGAAGTGCTGGGGAGAGGTGCGATGGCCAGGAATTCTTACCCGGTGAGCCCAGCAGGAGCTTTCCAACTCAAAAGAAATGCTTGCAATGGTTGTAGAGGGTATCAAAGAGAGGAAAGCCGTGAGACAGATCAGCTTTCCTTTCACCATTGTTGTCTTCCCGGTGCAAATGCCCCCCTTGGCCTCTCTGTGGAGGCTGGGAGGGATTGGGGTTTGGACACCTGGAAGCAGGCGAGATTGAGGGTTTGGGGCATCCTGTGTGGCTCTGGCATTCTTTCTCTGCCAGCCTTCAGATAGGTTGTTGCCATGAGCTTGTTACAGTTTCTGTTGATCAGATGGACCTCAAAGTGAATTTCGAGATGTTCTCACGGTGTTTGTGCTTCTGGTCTACTTGTGATATGCAAGATCAATGGTCAGTTTCTATTTTGAAGCTCTAAAATCAACACTACAGAATTCAACCTCCCCTTGTATTTTCCTTTAGATAATTTTTTCATGATCTACTGCTTTTTCTTGTCTACCATTAGAGATCTTTTAGTTAAAATAAATTATTAAAAATGTAACTGTCAGAATCAATTTGTGGAAACGTGCTTTGATTTGGGGAATCTGAAGAAAGGTCTTTAATCCAAAACTCTGAGTGTTCCCCCTCAACTCCAGCTTTTCCTGCCTGACCATCACAGACAGGACAATGCCACAAGCCACACAGCCCATTACTGCCCCCCCCCCCCCAGCCCCCAATACTCCTTTTAAAAATTTTCTGTTTGCAGCTGACCAGTGGAAGATGAAGATGGGCCAGCACTTCTGCTGATGGGCTGTATGAAAAAGGCTTTTGTAGAGTAGAGCTAAGGAATTGAAACAATTCGACAGAGATCCTGCTACTTTCCCTCTTCCCTGGCAGTGACATCTGGAAAATAAATTATGGAATGAGCTCTGCTCCATTAACTTTTGTTTGTTCTCTGTCTGGCAAGGGATCCCGAGGAGTGTGGACCCCCTGCCATCCTCCAAACAGGGAGTGGCTCCTGATGATCCTTGGTGATAGCCCTGGGTTTGCTGGCTTGCCTCCAAACCAGCTTGACTAACACTGCTGATCAGAGCAGCATGTGGTGTGACGGGTGTGGACTTGGACATTTTCAGATCTCATTTAATTTCTGAGGCTTAACGGGATTTGTCAGGCCAAGCCATTTTCACCGAGCTGAGTGACAGTCACAGATGATATAGAGAAGGGCTCATTAGAGCAGCAAATTCAGAATTATGCATAAAGCAGCAATAACTGGTCCCTTAAAATTCCCTCAGCACTTTGACACCAAACAGTTCTCCTAATTGAATGTCGGAAGGGAGCATTTTTGCTCGTCTTTCCAAGCAGAAAATGATCAAATGGCCACTGGCTAAGGCTGGGCAATTATTTTCTAGATGGCACTAATGCAAGAGCTCTCTCCCAGTGCAAGAACAGAGCGTGGATTTCTCTGACAGCCTTGGTTCCTTGTGTTGGCTGGGGGTGTCAGATTTGTGTTTGCCTCAGCCTGACTGAAGCCTTTGGAAGGCTGTTAGAGAAAATGAGACAGACTGATGGTGATTCTCCTGGCTCTCAGAAGTACCCATGAGCATGCAAACCATGGCAAACTTCATCCCATGGTCTGACAGAGCGGAAAGCACTCGCCCAGTGTTCAATGGGCTGTTGGGCTGGGATTCATCATCAACTGTAGTTGCAGGTGGGGGGGTTACATCTGTGTTAGGATCCTTCTCACTCCTGGTTTTAATAGTGAAAATCTTCAGTGTTTTACATGCTGATTCCTAAATACTGTGCTAGGTCCCTGAAATAGGTAGAAGATACATTTTACATTGCCTAAATCTCTGTTCATGCCTCATGTTCACTGTTACAGACCCACAGCTCTCCCCAGAGAAAGAAAAACCTGTTTATTAAAGGCCAAGCACTGTCTGCACTCTTTGTTGTCAGGGACTGCCTCTGCTCCTGGGAACTCTCTGCATCTCCCTGGTCACTAAATTTTCTGCAGTAATGGAAAAAGCATTTGCCTCTTGATACAGGTGGCAGTTAAATGTCTTCCATGATTTCTGGTTTTCACTGGACATGAATGGGAGAAAGAATTTTTGTATTTAAGTCCATCTGGCATTTATAGCCCTTCTGCTTTTGTCACCTAAGCATTCTGATTACATGGAGGGTAGCAGGATGCCTGATGTAAACAAAGATTAATGTATGCTGATGAACTTCTTCACAAGGCAGACTGTGAGGCAACAGGACCACAAAGTCCTGTTTAGAATTTGGTCAGGCCGTCATGATGCTTGATTTGTTTTTACACATTAAACCTAGAAATCTTAAGAAACTTCCAATTACATTTCTATTTTCTACCAGTTGAGTAATACTTGAATTAATATTGAATTTCATATTTTATGTGTGTGCACAGTTCCATCATGGGCAGGATGACTCAGCGGAGGACCAGTGATAAAATTCAGTGCTCTTCAGTTACAAACATGTGGTCCCTCTTTCCAGGAATGCAAGCTCCAGAATAATCACAAAAGAAAGGATTCTGTCTGTTTATTTTCATTTTTAAGTCAGACTGCTTGGCTTGTAGAACCTCTTCTAATTTTCCATAATTTTCAACAAATGTAAAGTAACATTAGAACAGGAAGATTGCCATCTGTCACCTCAAATGTCTTAAAATCAGATCTGTGTTCATTTTGGTTGAAGAACTCTCCCCTGAGATTTATTTGTCAGTCCCTTTCAAAACCTGGAGATGTGCTTATGAAAGGTGTACTTATATGTAAGACTGTCTGTCAGGTCTTTGATGGCAATTTAACTGAAGTTTGTTGATTCACAGAGCTAATAAATAGTTCACAATTATTCTGCAAGATCTGCATGACATGTCATTAACCGAACCAAGGAGAGAGGTGGGAACTGGAGCTCCACTACTGTTGTTTGAAAGGCTAAAACCAAGGAACACCAACAATAACAGCAATTTTTGTTGAAGCACAGTTCCTTTTGCTTAAATACATTTCTATGACAGTTATTTTCTAAAAAAATACTTTGTCTTCACCAATATGATAAATATTCATTGAGCATTGGGTGAGCTGGATCATTTCTTAGTGCATTTGGAAATGGTGAGAAATGCTTGAATCTTCCTGTGATGATCTGAACGTCCTCTTGACACCTTTTTCTTTCAAGTAGCTCCTTGGTCATGTTATGCTGCTGCTCAGACCCCAGAAGTTCACAAATAACATGGTCTGGCTGGAACTCCGCTGTTTTCCATGTGGAGAAAGCTGCTAATTTAGGTGACGGTGCTTGTCCCAGCCCTAAAGGTGCCTGGCAGATAGACGCTGTCAGTGGCGAGTCATTTGGGTGACATAAATTGGTTCCATGTCCCTCCCCACTCTGAGAGGTGGCACCTGAAGTGCTCTGGTGTCAGCTGCTTGCAGAGATAGGAAGAATATGTACAATTCTAATTTTTATTTCTTTCTATGTCAGCGCAGAAACCCAGGTGAAACAGCTTTACAATTCAATGCCATTTTCCTCTTTGTTCCAGTGCCGCAGGATTTGTGTTTTATTTCCATCCAAGAGAGTTTGGGAAGCCAATGACTGCACAGTAATTAGAAACCCCATTTGGCTGCATTTAGACAGTTTGGAAGATGTAATTAGCTCTCGGGCCAGAAAAAAAAGGTACATCTCCAAGTATACTTCATCAAAAATGTGACTTGGTCACTATTCAGCTTTGGGGTTTAATCTGAGGTTGTCTGCATATTGCAATTTCGGTATCTGCAGGGTGTGTGTGCCATCCTGTCCTCCCTCTTCATTCCCTCAAGTTTTTTTTTAAATCTCAGCTTTTCCTTTTGACAGTCACACTGCAAATGTTCCCTGAGAACTGTGGGTGCCCAGATCAGCTTGGATGGCTTCCTGGGGACACCCCGGTGTGGTGCTTTTACACTGGCACTTTGGTTTCCAAATTCCCCTTGACAAAGTCATTAGGAGCAGAGCTGGGGAAAACTGAGTTCCTCAGAACATCCTTTCTGTCTTTTGTTTCCAGTCATGGTTAACTGGGAATCTCATATATTAGACAGCACTCGGAAACAGGCCAGAAGAAAATAGAAAAATCCAACAAACTCTTCTCTTATTAGTGATTCTTTCTGCAACTTCCCTGACTCCAGACTCCTCAGACCCTCACCAATGCTCTGCAGTACATGCCCAACATCACTTTTCCATACCCCAGTGAGGGTGTTGCCAGTGGTCTTCAGACACAAACAGGAAAACCTTCCTTCCGCCTGCGGTAAATAACATTACCTCATCTCTGGTACTATTCTTCTCCACAGTGGTTTATTATAAAAATAATAACCTGGGTCACAAAGCCAGGAGCTTACGGAGCTCAATCCAAGGTCTGGGCACCCTGGAGAACAGGAGGAGTATCCACCCCATGCCCGCACTACAAGTTAAGAACCCATCCAGGGAAGCTGAAGGTCAGGTGTGTGCCTTGGGCCTGGCAGAGAGGAGGAGTGACAGTAGGGCATTAATGTTCTCTGTGCTACCCAGCGAGGTTCCCTCCAGTGCCAGTCAGGAACCAGAGCGCACTGCTGCAGATCAGCTGCTTCCACTTCCCTGGAAAACACCCTGGCACAGTGGGAAGCCCGAAGGAACCAGGAAGGACGGAGAGCAGAGATCGGTTGGCGATTGGTCCGATGTTCCTGCACTGCTTGGTGATTGCTCCAACAATCCCACACTGCACACCGATTGGCCCGTAGTTCCCCTGCTGCACGGTGATTGGTCAGGTGTTCACGTGCTGAGTGCCAATTGGCCCGTAGTTCCAGTGCTGAGTGGTATTTGGTCCTAAGTTCCCAAGCTGTGTGGCCATAGGTCCAAAGTTCGCAGACTGTGCTCCGATTGGTCCAGTGTTTCCGTGCTGCACAGCGATTGGGTAACACTCCCACACTGTGTGGGATTGGCCTGGTGTCCATGTGCCGTGAGGTGATTGGTTCAAAGTTCCCGTGCTGCACTCCAACTGGTCTGTAGTGTCCGTGTGTCACTCTGATTGGTCCAAAGTTCCCATGCTGCGCTCCGATTGGTCTGGCATTCCCACGCTGTGCTCCGATTGGTCCCACACTGCGCTGCGATTGGTCCGATATTCCCATGCTGCACGGCAATTGGCCCGGTATTCCCATGCTGCGCAGTGATTGGTCTGATGTTCCCATGCAGCGTGGTGATTGGTCTGATTTTCCACGCTGCATGCCAATTGTTTCTGTTGCTGGTTCTTGTCAAGCTAAAATGTCTATTCCTGTCACAAGAATTTCAAAGCATAACTAGCACAAAAGTGCAGTTCTTTTTTTTTTTTTTTTTTTTTTTTTTTTTTGGTAGTATAATTTATTTTAAATGGTGTTGACTTAAAATTTTGCTGAGAAAGATTCTGATTTGTTCTGGCTCTTTAACTCCATAACAGAAACCATGCTGGGATTGATGAGGATGAAGTGCATGTGGGAGAGTGGGTTACATACATTGTGGTTGTTTCTGGAGGGTTCATTCATTTACATGTAAAGGAAAATTCTATCAGGTTTATTGTAAATACTGTTGTAAATAATTTTAATGTTATTGGAAATAATCCTTGCTGAACAGCCCTTGGTTTACGGCTGTACTTTTTTCTTCAGACACAAAGGAAATTAGTATGAACAAAAGTCTTAAATTTCTTTTATGTAGACAGGTATTGTTGGTTTATGTGTAATTCCTCGTGAAATACTGGCTCATGGTTCCAATTTAATCTAAAATTATTTAGGACTAAGAATAGTTTAGAAATTTCTTGAAAATGAAGAGCCTAATAGGCATAGACAAAGCAATATGCAAAGCAAGGAAAATGCGTTGGGAACTGCAAATCAAATTATTTCAAGAAAACAAACATGCTGCTGGGAATGTTTCGTGTTGCCAGAAATGACAGGAGAGCTGCACAGAGCTTTATAACGGGCAACTGAACAGGAATGTCCTGTGGCCTGCAGGGATCTGTCAGGACTTTACACAGGAAGGAGCAAGACAGTCAACAGAGAACACCTCACCTGCAGCCACTGTTGGGCCTTGCAGAAACACCTGAACAGCACCAAATGTTGTTCACACCTGTGGGTATGGCAGACAAATGATGGCTTATTGAGAAGAATGGGGTGTAGACTAAAATCATGCCTAAATCAAGTACAGAATAAAAAAAGGCCTGTGGGTTACACACTGGGTTATCAGGTGTTGTATATGTAACTTGGACAAATGGTCAAGCTACTCTAAACGTCTCCGAAAAACTGAAGATAAAATTTGGACTGGGGCAGAATATCTGGAAGGCTAAACATATTTGAAATAAGGAACAAAATTCCTAACAATGATGTCAGTGTATAAAAGCCTATTCCAGACAGATTTGTTCTACTATGAGTTCCCAGAAACAGTCCCAGATTTGAGCTGTGCACATCCTGCACCTGTGGGTCTGCACATTTGACCTCCCACTAATTCTCAAACAATTGCTCCAGCTAATCCTTCCCTTTCCACTCTTTGTTTGTGTTTCCATGGGGTTGAATATGGGTGGCAGAGCTGGGTGGGTGGGAGGTGGAATCAGTGGGTGCAGCATCCCCTGCCCTCAGCCAGGCCTGTGTGCCCACTGAACAGCTCCCAGAGCCAGTTGTTAGCTCGGGAAGGCAGCAGGACACAGCATGTGCTGCACTGCAGGGAAGGGGAGAGGAACCGCCCATCAATCCAGTTGCTTGGGAAGTGCCTCCATGGGATCTGCTGGAGCTGCTTCCCTTGATCACACATACATGAACGCATTAGTCTGGCTGACAGTAACAACTCAGCTATACAGAGACCCAAACACTGCACCTCCCTTTCCTCAGTCTGTTTCCCATTCCAAATGAAATGTGAACACCTCAAGATGAGAATGCACTGCACTCCCACCTGTGCCTGACTCCCACGCCTTTCACTGTGAGTCTATTCACAGCAACAATCATATGGAACATCCTCAGAGAAACTGACTCTGGATAGACTTATTCTTATGTGAACAGTTTATGGAACCAAGAATGTGTTTGGATTAAGCTGAATTAACTAAAGAGTTTGGCTGAGAAGTATTTTTAAGGACTAATATTTAAGTTCAATAGTTTTCAGTTTTACATGTTGATTTTTTTTTTTTTTCAGGGAAAGAACTGGAATTAATGAAAAAATATTAAAACAGTAAGATATTTGACAGAAAAATAAGCTTTTCGTCCTGTTTTCTTGATGAAACTAAGGGGGCTTATTGTGGAGTTTTTGCTGCCCCTAGATATTTCCCTCTCACACCTGTGCTGGAACACTGCTATAACGGACGCCTGTCGTCCTACCTAGGAGCAGCCACACTGCCTAAGGACAGGGATTCCACAGTGTGTATCCATGAGTGTGTTGCTCAGTCTCCTTCACTTTATTTTGCAGTACTTCGTGAGAGAGGAAATAGAAGGTAAGGCCTAACCAGCAAACAGAATCTTGGTAGTTCTTTTAAGGAAGTCAAGAAGCCACAAAAGAGAAGGGCAAAAAACCAGAATAACTTTCTAGCTGCATTAGGATGCATTGAAAGAGGAGAGATGGTATAGCCAAGTTCCCATTGGAAGGGAGGTGCAGGGAATGAGCCACAAAATTAACACAGCACCAATCATTTTGGCAATGAAGTTTAGGAGGAAAAATTTTTGAGAGATGATGTTAAAGAGTAAGGGTGGGAATTAACTGATGTCTGGTGGTAAAAAGACGTGGAGAAAGCAGAGTCATGGCTGACTAAGATACAAACTCAGGTCAGGAAAAAGGACAGGGCATGTAAACCATGAGTGGGAGAGGAGCAGGGACAAAGTCGGGGACTGAGGGGACTGGGGGGAGAAGCAGTGGGATTTGGGCACCTGGCTGAATGGAGAACAAGTCATTCAACAAAGGAAATAGAAAAGATGATTAAGATATAAATCAGGATCCTTTGGGGATCGGAGCAAGAAGTAAAACAAAGAGAAGTCAATTCAAGGAAGTAAAGAAATGTGGGAGGCACAGAACAACAGAGTGGGGCAGCCTGCAATTGCTCTGCAACAGAGCACACCACAGAAGCCTCACAGAAACACACTAAAATATATTTAATTAATTTTATTTCATATCAAGCTGATAAAGGATTATCAATATTTGTCAGTTTCATTTTACAATTTTCCCCCCCCAAATATGCTAAAAGCACAATGAACAGAATCTGAAGAGCTTTCACTATCTGCAAGGTACCTACTTAAGGGTATTTTGAATGAGACCAAGAGGAGGAAGGTGGTTTACTCAGGATGGTTCTGGACAGTTCTCCTGCTCTCCACCTCTGCACAAGTCTGTGTAAATGTGTGAAATATTTGGATCACTGGCAGGAATGTCACTGGTAATGGAAAGCGCAGAGAACAATCTTTCCAGAAGTCAGCTGTAAGCAGAAATGGGACATGGAACTTCGCCTCAAGTTTCTGAGGCAGCTAGGAAGAAAGGTACCCACCGAACACTTTGATTTTGTACTGTGTACTTTTCATCAGAGTTTCAATTCAAGCAATAGATTGAAATAAAAGCACAAAGTCAATAATTAAATTTAATGCCGAGTGTGAAATGCTTTCCATTTTGAAAAGTCCATTGTGATGTCCCAGCACAGGCACTGCAGAAATCAAATTCCAGAACATGGTTATGGTAAGGAGGTTAAGGAAGCAGACTGGAGGAAGTGGTTACTGTGAGGGCCCCTCATACCCAAAATGTTTGTTTTAGCATAACTAGGACAAGCTTGCAGCAATAAAATCGATGATCTTGTGGTGAGCTAATGAGAAAAAGTGTGAGAAGATCTGACTAATAAAAAATGGAAATTGTATGTTGTGTGAAAAGCAGTTATCACTTCCAGATTGTGCAGGCTCTACTTTTTTATTTATTAGTAGAATACATTAATATACCACCACTACAATGTGCTGCAGTTTATTCCTCTGTAACCTTCCTCTGCATGAAAGGAAGGCTGAATTTGAGCCTAGGCCTAAGCCCACCCTTGTTTTCCATCCATCCACATTGCTACAGACAAGATGATTTATAAGCAGATTCCCACATAGGAAACAGAAGAAATGGCTGTGAAAATCTGTCTTCCCTCTCTTTTAACCCAGACCCAGTCATGACTCTCTCAGCAGGTGCCTGCGCTCAGGAACAGGTATCGCTGTGTAATTAATGTGAGTTCGTTATTTAACAGTATGAGTTTATCAGAGTAAACAGATGTAAACAGTACGGTCCCTTTTGTCATTTACCAGTCATTCCCTCAAGGAGGAAAGATTAACAACAAGAGATAAATACACAGATTTTTAGTTGACAATGTACGTAAATGCAATTATATTTGTGAATTTTACATTTCAGTATCTAGAGGGCACAGGGAAGCCAAGGCACATTAATTCATGTGGACCTTTATGCGTATGGGTGTAGGGGACACTGCTGTCAAAGGTGCCTGTAGGACACTGGCCAGGGCCACACAGCTCAGGTACAGGTGAACAGAGGATTAGCCCTTAGCAACACTTGCTGCTCTCCAGTGACATTTTCACCGGGCAAACGCCAGCTCCAGGCTTCACTTTCCAGCCCGTCATCTGAGCTCACAGTACGCCTCGCCTTCAGTGCGCACCCAGGAGCACTGAGCTCCCGTTGGTCCGAAGTTCCAGTGCTACACACTGCCTGGTCCAAAGTTCCTGCGCTGAGCAGTGACTGCTCTGGAGGTCCTATGCTGTGCTCCGATTGGTCACCTGTGCTTCATGGTGATTAATCCAAAGTTCCTGTGCAGAGCTCCCATTGGTCCGAAGTTCCCACACTGCACTCCGGTTTGTCCAAAGTTCCCACACTGCAGTCCGATTGGTCCGTAGTACCTGCACTTGGCGGTGATTGGTCTGTAGTTACCATACTGCGCTGTGATTGGTCTGTACTACCTGCACTTCAGAGAGATTGGTCCAAAGTTCCCGTGCTGCGCGGTGAATGCTTGGATTCACCGATCAATCACACTGAGCTCTGATTGGTGCGTAGTACCTGCACTTTGCGGTGATTGGTCCAAAGTTCCCACACTGTGCTCTGATTGGTCCAAAGCTCCCATGCTGCCTGGTGATTTGTCTGAAGTTCCCACACTGCACTTTGATTGGTCCGTAGTGCCTGTGTTTTGTGGTGATTGAGCCGAAGGTCCCACTCTGCTCTCCGATTGGTCCAAAAATACCCACGGTTCGCAGCGATTGGTCTGAAGTTCCTGCTCTGCACTTTGATTGGTCCGAAGTGCCCATGCCACACAGTGCCCTCCACTGTCACTCTCCACTGCCCTGAGGAAGGTTCAGCGCAGGGTGGGAGCACGAGCGCTGAGGGGAGCAAACATGGCAGCGGCAGCAGGAGGAGAGCGTGTCAGACATGGGAGGGAGCCACAACACTGCAGTGTAAACCACTCTGAGCTCCCACGAGCTTCACCTGCTCCCACAGCCCGTGCAGTTTGCCCTACATAAGCATGGCTGCCTCTTCTGTTCTTCTCTACAAGCACCTTTGTTTTCAGGCTATATGCTGCTTCTGAGCAAGGCATGGCAGCTCCCACAGCCGCCAAAACATGAATGAGCTGTGAGGGGTGATACTCCCCTTCAGGTACCTATAAATTCTATGTGTCTCCTGCAGTCTGATACACCAAAAAGTAACAGGATTGTAATAAAACAAGATACCTTGCAGTACTTAAAAACTGACAATTACAATTATCTCAACAATCATACTGTATTTCCAGTATCATACAACATATTTATTGCTTCTTCAGAATGCAGTACGTGATGAATTCTTAAAACTTATTTATTTAAACATAACCATGGACACAGAAAATTTACCCATTCTGCACTTCTAATGAGTTCTTCAGCTAACTGCACTCTGAACCCACCATAATTTTTGTGTGTCCCCTACTGTAGCCTAAATTACTGAATAAAATTTTAAAAAACAAATCAGTTTAAGGAGTATAAGAAAAAAAGCAAACCCCATATATGGTAAATTGAGTTGTGGAGACACAAGCTTGCCCATAAGAGCGTAACTCTCCCAATGTTCTCTTTAAGAGTTTCTGTAAATGAGCTTTTTTCACAGAATCATTGGTGGGGATGAGAGTGAGTGTGAGACTGAGATTGAGCTCCAGGTTTGCTGTAGATGGGGAGCTGACTGTGGTGAGCCATCCGTGCTCTCCTGCAGGCAGCTTGTTCAGGGAGCTCACTGCTGCCAAATGGAAAGGAACAGAATTATTTCTGGCAGGTGAACTTGCCAGTCACGTGGACAACTGAATTGTTTAGTCATCATTTATGCTGTGTGCCCTTCCCGTATTTTTCTAGTGCTAGGCACTGAAAAGAGGAGAAACAACTGAGACTCGTAGTTGAAGAAGAAGGGAGAGAATTTCTTCTCCTGATGAGTCTTTTAATTTCTCTTTTTTATTTTTTTTTAAGTTGTCCTGCCCTAGCACAGTGTTTGTGCTGTAAACACTCCAGAAAACTAGCCAGATTTAGAGGACAAACTACTCAGTGATTGCTTGGAATCACAAAAACTCACAACAGTACAAACCATCCTGCGAGTGTAACACCTGTGCATTTGTCAGCCATCTTCAGTGCTTCATTTTACATATTTGTTGTAGATCTTGCACAACAAAATGTAAAAGCTGTGCTGGATTATGAGCTGTTGTATTTATAACATTATTTAGTGCCATTTAGTTACTAGAAGAAAATTATTGCCCTCTCAAAACCTCACTTGTTAGAAAGAAATACAGTTACTGAATGTTTATGCAGGAGTTCTAAAGTACATGGCAAAGATTTTATCCCTTAAGTATGAATGCCTACATATAATGTGAATACATTTCTGGGAAGGTTTTAATTGCACACTGATGACAGGGAGTCTTTGTGGCAGCACTTGTTCATTGAATCGTGATCAAAAAGCAAACCAGTAGAATTAGGTATAGACCAACTTTCTCCTTGCTGTATTTCCTCTGCTGCTTTCACGGCAATTATGACATGTTTCTGGTTCCAGAATTTAGGGGAAAGAAAAAGGGGGAGGGAAACAAAATCGTTCGGTAGTTTTGACTCAAAAGAAATGTGTTTTTATTCAGAGAGAGGTCTGGCTCCATTACTATTCAGAAACCAAACAATACCCAGCTCAGCAGCTGGAATGAACCAGGAGTACTGGGTCTGTGCAGAGGGATGTGGGGTCATGTGTGTCTGAACTGGCCATGCTGATTATTATTTTCAGCTTTGTGTTTGTGGTTCAGTAACAAAATATGTGCTGAAGTCAAAGTGCATGGCTACCCAAAGACTTGCAAACCCCACTAATGGCCTACAGAGCATTGGTGAATTTGAGTGACTTAAATTTTGTCTTCTTTTTGAGGCTTTGAACCCAATGAGATAAGCTGATCTGTTATTTCAGATCGATGGTGACATACTAAAAAAAAACATTGTTTAGGCTAGCAGCTTTATAAATGGCTGTGGGAATTGTTAACCTAATTCTCCTGCCTGCCTGTGCTGGTGGAAATTGGTACTGGTACTGAGTACTACTGGATGTCTTGTGGCCTTGGGAATGCAATTGTGGACAGTTCTTTTGATCTCACAAATTTACCATGTTCTTAGAGATTAAGTTTTTTCTGAGTTCATTACATTCTTAAACTTGTTTTACCCATCCTTGCTCTGACCTATTGTTATTCAGGTTCAGAATTTGTTTTAAGTAGCGTTTCATACCCAAGCATGAGACTGAAGGAGTGGACAGGGGACCTTTTCCTTGAAGCTGGGGATCCCTCTAGCAGGCGCCGGCCCTGGTCAATGAGGAGTCAGATCTTTTGTTCATTTGTACCAGAGCCTCCAGGCTGTCAGACACTGAGCACCCTTTCATACTTCTGACTTCAAAGTGCTGCTCAGATCTGGGCAGAAAGAGGCTTTGAGTTAGATCTGTAATTGAGGTGGATCTATTAGGCTGCCCTACCTCGTCTTTTCAAAACATTTTGTATGAAACTTTACAGCAAATGGATATGTTCAGGTAGAACATGGTCTCGGGGAATTATTGCAGCTCTTTTTAGCTATCTATAAATGCACCTTCCTGGAATTTCATTTCAGAGGTAAATCAAACACTACCTCATCTCCTGTTACATGTAGTTCAAAAATATTCAAGGTTCTCAAAGTATTGGAAATGCATTGTTTTATTACAAAGTTGGCCTTAGTGTTTTTGACATGGCCTGCAGATTTCATCCTCTTTCTCTGGAGAAAATTGTGATCAAAAAGCCAAACCTGGAGTTGTGTTCTGGAGGGACAGCTCCCTTTCTGCCAAAGTATTGTCAGAGTTAAAAGCATGATCTACTTTTGTGTAAGTTAAAAGTGCTGCTGGTAGAGCTCCTGCTGTGGTAGAAGGGCAGCACTGATTAGAGGTGAGGTGTCAGGGGTCTGGCCATGGAGACTCAGCCCAGCAGCCTGCCCGGTGTGTGCTGGGGATGCGGGACTAAACCAGTGTCCCCCACCAAGGACCCTCATGCCCATGGCAGGCAAGGCACACGAGGGCTCATGTTCAAATCACGAGCACGGCAGATGTCTGAGTGTTCCAGGCTGGAATATTCTGGTGGAAATACAGTGTTTCTATACAAGTTGGTAAAAATGTAAGGCGGCCTTGTTGTGGGAGGTGGGAGTGAGGTGTGTGAAGGTCTGGGTTCTGTCTCACAGGGAGCAGCCCATCTTGGGTTTCACCTGTGAGATCCCTGGATAATATGTAATAGGGGAAAAATGCAGTTAAAAATAATTAGGGTTGATCTTGAAGGTGTCAGGAAAGGAAGTGCCTTAAAATGCCACAGGACCTGGGTTCTTTAAAAACCCTGTAAAATAACATTTTTGGAATTTCAGCTGCCTGATAGGGATACCGGTTAACCCCAGCCACACACTGGCTGGAGTCGGTGGCTATTGAACAGCAACAATCAGCTGCAGGCAGGCTTGAGGTCTAGCAAAGTATTCAAGAATTCCTGACGCTGATAGTGAAGAAAAAAAAAAAGGAGAGAAGAGAATCTGGGATCTCTTACTTACAGGAAATTGGGAAAAGCATGCATCTCACTGAGAGCCAGGAAGCATGCCTGCACATGTATTTCTTCCTGCTGAATTTTCTTAGCATTCCCAATCCATGGGAAGTTCTAAAAAACATTGGTTTGACTCCAGTTCAGATCCGGTTTCCCTCAAGCAAAAAACGCTGCTCTTCTGCCAGATGTCTGACCACAGTCACACCAGCAGCTAAGACAGGGAAGCTCCTGCTGGTGAGGTTTGCTCAGTGTTGCCATCACTGTCCTGGCTCAGTCTAAAGCTGTGTTGGGCAGGAGCCAGTGGCAGCACCGTGTCTTAGGCAGAAGGTTTTGCTCTGAAAGGGAATGTTTGCACCTTTACATTGAACCACTTCCCTCTCAAAACCTCAATCTGTGTCTTTTAAGGATTACAAGGTTCCATGTAGGAAAACATAAAGCTTTTGTTGTTGTTTTTTCCAGAGGTGTTGTTATTCCTTTGGAGGCTTTGCAGCTCTCTGTGAGACTCCAAGTTCCCTCTGAAAGTTGGAGCTGTTTCTCAGGGGTTGCTAAGGTGATTTGGTGGGAAGGAAATGCACTGGTAGTTTTCTATTAAGTTGTTTACAGGAGAATATGAATAAAATTTTACCACCTGAGCAAGGTAAGTGCTTGAGAGTATTTCAGAAAGGCTTCACTAGAGAAGAAAATAACTGTACAAATGTCCAATTCATCACCCCCAAGGATGATAAAACCTCGTGTCTTCAGGGTAGAGGCAGAAACATTTTGTGTCGCCTTTTCATCATTTGAACCAGAAGGTAAAACATTTTCATTTTGCTCCCTTTTTTAAAATTTTTAAAATGTATTTCTGTATGTGAATGGTTTGTCAAGTGTTTACTGGGGAATATTTAGTGTTCCAAAGTAGATATTACATTGAGTCATCACAAATAGCTTTAAAGCTATGAACAAACCCTGCTGCCCCCCATGCAGCTTTCCTCCCAGGAAAACAAGAAAGCATGACAAGTCTTTGGTGGGGAAGAAAATCCTTCTTGACTCCAAACATCAGGGCTGCCAGTAATTCCACATGGGGCACCAGCACATGCTCAGCATCCTGCCTTTTCCAGTGTTCAGTCTGTCATGTTTTAGAAGGAAATAAAGTTATGGCTCATGGGGGAGAAAATTTGAAGAACAAATAGTCTCAAAGCTTAGAGCCAATGCAAGAGACGTCTCAGGTGTGCAAATTCTAGAGTGGAGCTGTGGCAGGGCGAGGCTATTTGCCACTGTGCCATCGCGATTTTACCTGGATTCTTCATTTCCTTCTGTAAAACTGTTATTTCAGGATGAACTGACAGCAGATGATCAGGTGTGGTTCTCCAGCTGGGCCTTCTGACCTGGCAGAAGATACAGGTCATTTATCTGCGTAGATCTGTTGACTTAATCTGTAAAGAAACTGCTGGAGAATTGTGGATCAATTTTTCCACATATCTGAGGACAAACTTGAGGGGTGGCTGGAGCTGTGGGGTTTGTAGCCCTGTGCTCTGACTGACAGCTCGTTAAGGCCAGTGGGACTGCTCATTGAATGGACTCAGTCTGTGCTCTCAGCAGGGTGTGTGATCACAGGGGTTTGGTTTGTAACCAAGTGTTGGGTTTTACTAACCCAGAAGACCTGACTCCAGGTAAAAACACTCAAAATAAACACCATGAAATATTTACTGCCTTCTGCACTGTGAGTCTGAGCCATCTGAAAACCTGTCAGATTTCAGACATTGCTGAATCTCCTGAGTCTGCCCTGCATTTACTTCATCTGCAGTCTCTGTAATTAAAACACCTTTCCAAACCTTCTGATTTCCTCTATTCTGTTTCCTCTCATATTCTCTTAGTTTGTATTGCTCTATTACTCTTACTTTTAATACAGCTTTGAAAGACAAAGGCATTCCCATGTGTAAGCCTTGACTTTCCAGACATCAGATTGATTTCCCCCAATGTTCTGGGCACACTGGTGATACTTAGAGTTTTAATAAAGACATGAAGAAAGGGAAAAATGACTCAGTACTTTTCTGGTAAGGAATGCAGACGCTGTGACTTTACAGGTGAGATATTAATAAGCTCTTTACTGAAGCAAAAATATTCCCCTCTTTGTATCTTTTCGTGCAAATCCTTACCAAGGACAGGTGCAAAGAGGCCAAGGGAGAATTTTACAGCTTCTTCAGTTTCTTTATGATTACTAAGATTTCCTTTTTGTTCTTCCAAGCAGAAGAAGCTGTTGTTTGGTGTTTTTTTTTTCTTTTTCCAACATAAATATAGAAAGCTTCACATCTTGCATTCTGTGAGTTTCTGTCGGTGTTGTTGGAGCATGCTGGGTGAAAGGAAAGCTGCTTTAGACAACTGCTGTGGCAGCTGGACTCTAGTGCAGAGAGGGATGGCTTTGAAAAATGACTGGCATTTGTGTAAAGAGCAAAACTCTAATTTCTTCACTGAAAGAAGTCCTCCTAAGAAAAGCTTCTTCCAAATTTTAGGCATTTGAATGAAATACAATCTTAAAATTCAAATGTTGCTTGTCAAGTTCTATTTGTATTCTGCAGAGAGCTCAGGCTAGCTCTCTGCATACAGGCAGGTCTCGTTATGAAGGTAATTTAGCTTTTTTCTCACATAGTAACTAAGAAAGCAGCAATTAACTCCCTCTGTTTTCATCAGAAAAGGCAACATAAATGGTATTTCAAATGTGCCAAAATGAGACTGAGAGGAGGTTTCCGTTGGTTTTACCTGGTTCCAGGACTCTGCTGCTCCAATCTTGCCAAAGATATCACTGGAAATGTTTTATTGATAAAAATAGTCCCATCCTGCATGTGTTGTTTCAAGGATATGCCTGCCATTTTCTGGCACTGCTCAGAATTTGAATTATAAAGGGCAGCACAAGGAGGAAGATGATGGAAAACAAGTTCCTTTAAGAACAACAATTCCTTATCCACCTCATGTTGATTTTGGAGGTTGTTTTTTGGTTTGTTTGTTTGTTGGCTTCTAACATGAATCAATCTTCTTTCTTCTTTCAAATGAAGAGAATTTAGCTGTGGTGAAGCAAGCAGCAGAAGCAGAGTGTGGTGTGGGCAGGTGTCCAGCAGCCAGTGCTGCACAGGGCAGCCCACGGTCCTTGGGCAGGAGCTGCTCTTCGGACAGTGGCCGGGTCTCTGGGGGGACAGAGGGCAGCACAGGGGTCAGGTCCTTCAGGGCCAGAAATCCTTCCCTTTCCTCCTTTCCCAGTTATTGAAAGTTGTAATGACATTGTAATGAAATCACACTGTTCTGTTCCAATGAAACAACACCCCAGTCCTGTTCATTGAGTAATTTAAACATCATCATTTTCACTGGCTATTTTTTCAGATATTGATTTTCATTCTGACTTTTGTGGGATGATGTGCTATTAAAAGAAATCATGTAGATTATCTAAAAATAGCAAGATAAGTTAGCAGGACACTTTACCATAGAGAAACCCAAAATGTCAATGTAATTTTCTTTTTCAAGTCCATATATTAAAAACCATTCTTTTAGGACACCTTTGATTAAATCAGATTAGGAAGACTATTAAAACTGTAAAATTTCTTGAGAAGATGCTCTATACCATATTCTTACTAAGAATTTTTAAGCATGCTATGAATATAATAAAATAATTTTCACCCTTTTTGATACAATCAGAAGCTTATATATCAATGAGATATTAGTAAATGGTGCTCAACAATGCGTTTGGACTGGTCAGAATCCTGCGGGGCTCATCCTCCTGATGCAGGACAGTAAATACTGTTGTCAAAGAACAGAGTAATCCAGAAATTCCAGCTGCATGTGGGAGGAATTTGGGTTAAAGAGTAGATGTGGGGGAGCTTTTCTGTCTCCTAATGCACTTCTGTAACTGAAGTAGAAGCAGATTAATGGAGCCACCACTCCAGTGCTCTCAGTTGTGTTTGTGTGTTAGTGGAATGTAAAAGCATTGTGTAGATGCACATTGGAATTTCTGAAGGATGGGGGTTACCATGGATACACTCAAGCGACCAGATTGGTGTGAATGCAAAGCTCTGGTTTCTCTCTGGTTGTGGGAGGATTTGTTCTAATAAGAAACTTGTGCTGCTGCTGTTTCTCCTTCCCCTCTCACTTGTTAGCTTTTGGATGCTGTGTGTGATGCTGAGGGACAATTCTGGTCATGCTGCTCTATATCTGCTGCCCGGGGCTGGGATTCTCACACACCTGGGACACTTCACCTATATGTTACTTTAAAATGAACGATAGAACTAATTAATTTTGGGTGCTGTGAATTCCTAATGTTGTGAGAACCCCTCATGTTTTCAGATTGTGAGTATACATGAGTGTGCTTGTCCTTCCACTGAAGGAGGAGAGGTGTTTGTGGTGGAAAAAAAAAAAATCTCTATAGGGTAGATAATGGGGATAAAAATAAGACAGAGGGGGAAATACCAGAAATATTGTTGGGTTCATGGCTGGTGTGTTTTACTTGAGAGTGGGAGTCACAAAGGGGCTTGACAGGAGGAAATACTTCTTTGGAATGTGCAGAGAATTGGTATTGTTAGCAAAAGGGCTTTTGAAGTTGTGTGGGAAGAGGATTTAGTCTCTGAACTCCTGCTGTAGTTCTGAAAACTGGTTCTGTCCTAAGTGCTTGCCTTGCTCTTGTGTAAGCTGCAGTGCGGAGGGAGGGTGAGAAGGGCTCTGATCTCTCCTGTCCTTCTGTTCTCAGTTCAGCTGCTGAACACCTTGAGAGCAGAATCTGCACTTCCATGTGCCTGCAGCTTTGGGCAGACCAAAGGTGTGCCAGGGCAGCGGCAGTGCCAGCTCCCGGCGCTTCCCAGCACGGGCGGGGCCGGCCTGCTCCTGTCTTTGCTGCTGCTGGCACCAAGCAGTCCCGTCTGTGATGGCATCGTTGGGAGCAGCCACATGCCCACGTCTTGTAATGTCCTGATGGCCCCTGGCACACGGAGGTTCTGTGTCCTCAAACACATCGAGGGGTTTACATTTCATGGCGCAAACAGCTCTTCCTTTAAGTGCTGTTTCTGTGATAGAAGTACTGATGTCTGAATTGGATAATTGACCCCAAACTGTAGCACGTGAAAGAGAGTTACTAAAGTACACTGGCTGGTGTTGAAAATGTAGCTACTTCTGGAAGTATTTCTTCTTGACCCAACAAAAAGTTGCCGAAGTCTTGCTGTCCCTCAACATATTTATGGATTTCTCTTAGTACAATTTGTACTAACTTGGGTGCTGTACACTGAATAGCCAGGTCCTCATGCTTTACATCCCTGCTGTGGGCCTGTGAGTCTGTACTCATTAAAACATAAATAACGTAAGAGAAGTAGTTTGGATGGTGGAAGACTTAGGTGTTAGCCCTCCTGGGGAGACAGGGGAAACACAGGAAAAAACCTTGTGTCCATTTGTATCCCTGCCAAGGAGATGGTATTAACATTATTTCAAATGTAATACAGCCACAGCTGGAATGTTTCCCCGGAAGTGCTTTTGGGAGGATGCTACTACGAAATAAATTCTTGAGCGGTGGATTGGTTATTATGAAAAATACTTTTCCATAAGGACTCATAATTTTAGAAAGCATTATCCCCAAGAATAATAATGTGCCATAGTTGGTAAATTATTTCCTTTTAACTCTCGGTATTCAGATCCTGTTTTGTGAAATTACAAAAACTTCGCAGGTAATTTTTCCCTTTCAGACTCCAACTAGATCTGAATGGAAAGCTCGATTAACATGCTGATAAAAGCATTAACGTGCACTTAGGATCAATGCTTCTTTGTAAGCTGTGAGTGAAAATAGATGAGTGTTGCTGTTTTCTGCTTTCATTAATGAGCTGCTTATCTCAGTCTCCATCCTGCAGGACCCAGGTGGAGCTGTCATTTCTTTCTGCTCATCAGAACTGCTGGATACAATGTGTTTGTGTGATTAAGGACAGGCTCAATATGTAAGTAGGAGCAATGTGACTGTGTCTGTCCTGGCTTGGGGCAGTCTGTGTTTGCAAGGCTGCTGTCAGGATTTACAAGTTTTAGGGACTTGGATATTTGACTCCCTAGAAGCCAAGTATTTGCCATAAATGAGTATGAATGTTTCTTCTGAAAAATCACTGAGAATAGATGAATGTTCCAGATGAAATTGTAATCAAACCTGGAGCATCAGTTTATAGAGTCAGCTGCCTATGAAGGCACTTCTGACAGACTTCTAGCTATGAGTGGTGTGCTAAAGCTCTAAACCCCAAACCTCAATTTTGTAATGTTTTGGATTGTCTCACTCCCACAGAATTTCCTTTTGGAATTCCACTGAGTGTGTAAACTCAATAGCAATTAATAGCAACTTACTCCCCATGTGATTCTTGAACTTCTTCAAAGTATTTTCTACTACCAGTTTCTCTTGAAAATCTGCAAATTTTTTAATGATCTTATGGAACGTGCAACCTGAGTTCGTTACATTTTTGCTGGTTTTGCAAAAAAATGTGATGTTTGCAAAACCAGCAAAAGCCAAGGACAAGATTTTATATGGCTTTAAATTATTGCAAAATTCTAAATTCCTGAGCACAAAGAAACGTGAATCAGTCTTTCTGTTCTCTCCTTAAGTGGTGATAAGTTTCTCGACTGAGCTTTTGGAGAATAAAACGAAAATTAAAAATGTGAAAGACCAGCCTCGTACTGAATCCCCAACAAGAATGGATACCATTTGCTCTTTGCATGGATCCTACTGCCTGGATAGATCAGTGCAGATGTATTTTACAGTGAAAAAGTTCAGCTGGATGGGTATAAATTGTGAATGGACAAGCAAATGAGATGTCTTGGTACATCTAGGTGCTGCTGACAGCCTGGCAGTGGAATGTTCTGGAAAGATCTTGGGTTGAAAAACCAGATGTGTATAGTTTTTGCCATGTTTTCATAGGATGGTTGTGCCTATTTGCCCGAATAGATACTGAGACTCAGAGTCTTTCCCTTCCAAGGACCAGTGGCCAAAGCAGCCCAGAGGTCCTGAATCCCTTGATTTAATTGATTTCTCTCTTGCTTCACATTCCTGGAGACTGACTCATCTCCTGGGCCGTGCTGTGTGGTTGTTGTTATGACAACTGTGCAGTTTGCTCCTAGCATTGCTTTACCTCTTGGGTGTTAATATCTGGGATGCCTTCAGAAAAGATTGCAATCCTTATTTATTGGCTTATCCTGAGCTGTGCTAGCCCTCACACAGACACACTGTCTCCCTACTCTCTTGTACTTTAAACAAGTCCTCTCAATGTGCAGTGTAAATATCTGAGACGTCCATTACGGCGTATTGAGAATGCTATTTAGTAGCAACCTTGGCTTAGTGTGCTTTTATGAACCAGTTATGAGACCAGAATAGATTAGAGCCTGAATCTTTGCCCTAGTTTATTCTGCAATTGCTTCCCTGTGTAGACAAGCATTCCGTCCTGAGCAAAGTTGCGAGATTGGCAGTTTTCATGGCCTTGAGTGGCTGCCAAAACACGAAGGAGCTAAGATGTATCAACCTGTTGCAGAAAGCCGGAGAGAAGCTCTTATGCCATCCCCTATTTACTGGGATTTGCTGATGGTGTTGCCTGAGTGTCAGAATGGTTTAGAGCTTTCAGGTATGCTACTAGAGGGAAACATATATCCAGAGGAATTTTGTCTTGTGCCTTATCCTCTTCTGCAGCCATGGCTTGGAGAACATGAGGCAAAAACCCCACAGTGGAACATATGGAGGTTGGCCATGCCTGACATAATGAAATTTGTTTTCCTGGGCCACCAGACTTCATTAGAAATATTTTGACTGATGCTCAGAGAAATGGGTGACAGCTTCAGAACCCTTTTATTCTTGTATTTATTGTAGCTGCTGTGGTGAGCTGCTTTCCCTGTGCCCAGGCCCAGCAGGTGAGTTAGAGCTGCTGTGCTGTAGCCTTTGCCTGTGAACACCCAAGGAGGACAGCAGGGAGGGAGAGAGGCTGGTGGGAGGGAGGGCCAGGAGACAGAGAGAATTCTTTTCTAGGAAGGGATTTTTATTAGATCTCTAGATTGCATTTTAAAGGAACCTGGTGTCATGTTCTTCTGTGAGAGGCTGAGACACATCCCAGAGCAATCCTTGAGCAGTTTCCAGGCTCTCAGCACAGGTCAGCAGCTGTTGGAGCTGTTCTCTGCTCACAGCCAGGAGCTGAACCCTGGGCAGAGCAGTTACACAGCGGAATGCTGAACCTCCTGGCAGAGAAGCTTGGTCCGGTAAGATGGTAAATGCAATTTACAGCTCTGCATACCTTCCTAAAAAGAAGGGAAATGAACAATTGTTGTTGTTTAACAGAGCAAAATGGAAACAAGTTGTTCAATGTTTGCATTAGGTGCAAAGCTAGCACTGCTCCATTCCAGAAGAGTCTTCCTGCCTGTCATTCTCTCTATAGGCCAGGCCATGCCTCTCCCTAGCAATTCTGAGCAATTCTGAATCACCATCCAAAGAATTAGAAAGTGTCATGATCTAATAATGATTTTAACAAGTCACTATGTATCTGCAAACAAAAGAATAAACCACTGAAATATTAGTCTGGAATGTTTTTCAGATTAAAGATATTGCCATTTGCTTGAATACAAATTATTACAGATTCTGAAGCAATAAAGAAGAAATTAATTGTTTTTTTAATCTTTTTTTTTTTTCTCTGTCAATTAAAATTTGTTCCATTGTATGGCTCAGTGTCTAACTAATTACATTTCTTGTTGGGGTAAGAAAAAAATCAGTAAAGAGAATATGGAGAAAGGGACAATGCAGTTTCATCTATTCCAATTTTGAGATCTTCTCCTGAATCTCAGAGAAAATGAAGAGATCCTTTTCCCACCCTTGTGCCTGATTTAAGGGCCCAAGACAAATTCTGCAAAATTAAAATGAGCTATTTTTCTTAGCTTTAGTAGTCTTGGAGCCATGTTCTTGTCAAAACCTGAACTTTTCTTACAGCTTCCAAGAGCTGCCCCAAGACTGAAGGGAATGTGGCCAAAACTGAGTCTTCTAAAACTGATCTGGATACCAGGAATAAAACCATCAATCTCATCCTGATTTTCGTTTGTATTTTGTTTGTTTCCCACCCCTCCCTTATGAATGTGTAAAGTCAAACGATTTTGGGACATCAGGAGCTGAAAATTCATTTGAATTTATGATTATCCAGTTGTGGAAAAGATTTAAATGTAACAGGAGATGAAATAATTTGTGTTCCTATGAGTACACATGGCTTGTTTCTCACTTCTCAGCTACTGTAAACTCTTTATGGAGGTATTTTCCACTTCTTTATTTTGAATTGCAGTAAAATGGAAAATATTTGAAATACATCCTAAATTTTCAGTGGCTCCTATTACAGGAAGAAAAAAGGGGAAATAAAACTAGTTGTAAGGGATCCCAGACACGTCACTCTGGCAGATTTCCCGCAGGCTGCTCATCCCCAAAGCTCACAGATCCTGAAAGGAACAGAAAATAGCACAAACTGGTTTGCCATTACCTTTGGGAAAGCAGTGACACCCTCAGCCATAGCCCACTTGCTGGCTGAGTGTCCTCAGTCTGGCCTTCAAGGACCTTATTTTTCTGCTTACAAATGCATTGACTGTGTTTTGAACGTTCACCTGCCTCTCAGAAGAGCCACTGAATCCTGTTCTCCTCTGCATTTGGATGTAAGGGTGCAATTTCTGACCCTGTGTGGGAAAAATCAAACTTAAGTGGAGTTTTGTTTAACAAACACATGGTAAGTTTCCTGCTGAGTAACTCTGTGTTAACAAACAGTTGCTTAACCTCATTTCTGAGCTCTGTATTCCAAGCATCCTGTGATTAAGCAGAGAAAGATTTTGTTGTATCTTTTTCCGTGCTCATTGAATTTCTGAGCTTCACATATTTAATATCCTAACTATGTGAAGGAAGGGTAAAAAAACCCCACCTTCCAATACTGACTGTGTACTAAATAAATTAGAGAAACTAAAGCAATGTGATAGTCATGTAGTAGAAGAAAATAAAGAATATACAGGAGCCTTGGAGAGATGAAAAGTTGTGTTACTTTTAGCAGCCTATGGATGACCACTAAGGCAAAGTTTGGGACATTTCCTTTGCTAACATCATGTTTTGGGAAAGCCTGAGCATCCTGCAGAAATGAAGAGGAAATCCTGACAGTTGAGGTAGATTTGGCTGGTGGAAGGGTCAGCTGCAATTTAGTCTGGGCTGAAGGAAAGTGATCGATGAGATCAAAAAGTTTTCTGATACATTTATGAATGAAAAAGGTAAAATATGAACGAGGGGAACATAACTGTTGGCCTTCGCAGTGCCAGAGCTGCAGCCTGTGTGCTGGATGTGTGAGGGGCCCATTAGCAGCTGTCCTGAGCAGCTGAGATGAACCTTGTCTCCTCCATGGCTGGGATTTCCAAGGCATCCAGCACTCAGGGAAGTTGAACACTGATACCAGCTTTCAGGAAGGAAATTTAAAAATACTGTTCTGTATCTCACTATAGACAAATCCAGACTCATCCCCCCTCAGGAACAACAGTGTGGCATTACAAGTGATTGCAGCCACTGTCAAACTCTCAGCAATTAGCTTTTTTCTGGAGAGTTACCTTCCAGACCTTGTTTCAGTTTTAATTTGACACTGCTGAAAATGTCCAGGTGCAGAGCCCAATCTTGGGGGGTGGTGGTTATATTATTCTGACTGGCAATCTCTAATTGTTTTCAGAATTCACAGTTTGTGACAAAGGAGAATGAACAGTGTCCACTAAAACAATTTGAAGTATGTAATGATGCTCTGTAATTAAGTCATGATCTCTTTTTAAACTATAAACCTTATAAGAGCATGAGCTTTCAGAATTCAAAGCCTAAATTAAAATGGGTTTTCAGAAGTATTTTTTATGTAACCATTATTTAAATCTTCCACTCTGTAATTAAATTTTTTCTCTTTGCAAAGGAGAATGAACTGTTCCTGAAAAAGCTTCTCATATGGTGAGCAGTATAATTAGAGAACTAGTTCTGCAAATGTCACACAAAAATGACCTTTAATGAAGCAATAACAAATGAAAAAGCTACTAAAGCTATGCAGCTTGAAGAATAGCTAAAAGTTGAATTATTGAAGTGGGTCCTGGGCCTGCTGCTGTTCAGATCCCCCATGTGGGCTCCTTCTTGTGTGTAGCAGAGAAAGGACGAGAACAAATAGTTGTGTGGCGTACTTGGAACAGGAAATTGTGTAAGAGCTTGTGAAGGAAGAATTTCGCTTTGTGCCACCACTGGTTGCAGAAAGATGCCAGAATCTGTTACCTACAGGGACTATGAAGAAGTAGCTTGTCTTCAAGGACAATCCCAGTTGGAATGACTTCTCTTGATGTTTTATGTCATGGAATTAAAAGCCCTTCTCATCAATTAAAGCACAAGATATAATTTTAAAAACAAATCACACACAGTCAAAATCAAAAGTCAAGTTGTGGAAGACAGACAATATAATGACTCTCAAACTTTTTTGTTGCTCCTTGCAGTTTTTCCTTTTTTACATTTATTATGTGTCTAAAGAAACACCTCAGACCAGGTAGTTTTCCCTAAAGTTTGAGTCTATGTATGTGGAAATATTATTGGGGGGGAGAAAAAAGAGACCAAATACACAAACATTTTTGTGTCCTTTGCAATCTTTTTAACATTACGGCTTGAAAAGCCAGCTAGCAGGGTGTGTGTCACAGGGTGGTTATGGCTTGTTAAGGGTACAAGCAAATGCAGAAAGGGAGTGACTGAGACCCTGCTCAGTACATGGCACTGGTTTTCCTGGCCCTGCTGGGTGAAGGCTGGGTGTTGATCCATCAGTACTCTGCACAGAAAGCAGGGAAAGCCTCCTCCCGCTGGCACTGCCGGGGATCACAGTGCGCAGGTGGCAGCGTGGGGAGGTGGAACCGTGTTCCAGCCAAGCTCTGCTCAGAGGAGCAGCTTCTCCCAAAACTCCTCAGTGAAAAGCTAATGACCTTTCCAAGGGAAATCAGCGATTTCTGATTCATGCTACAACGTGGGATGGAAATTTTTAGACTGAAATTTTCTTTCGTTCTGTAAGAGTTTATTGGGAAAAAAGCACTGCTGTCCTGTCAGAGTCCTCAGACACTTCATGCAGGAAGTTGGCACCAAAAGTTTATTTCACAATATTTAAGTTTGTGATGATTCATACTGCAGAAGTAGTTAAATTTTTCCTCCAGATTTCTGCCAAATTGCACTTCTGTGCTAGGGCTCCTCTCATCTCTAACACACAGCAGGGTTTTGATTGTCTGCCCTACCTAGAGGTAGTGCTGGTGTCTTTTTGTGCCTACAGAGAGGAGTGGTCTGTGGATAGTGTACTATGACTGAGAAGTCTCCAGGACTTGGGAGCTGATTTGGTGCCCTGCTCTGGCACAGATTTTCTGTGTGGCATTCGGCAAGTCTCTCACGTCCTCTGTGCTTTATTGTCTTTATGTGTCCAGCTCTTTCAGAAGTGAAATGGTTATCCACACAAGTGCCTTGCAAAATCTGAGGACAGAATGTGTTAGAATTTCCTCAAGGAGCCCTTGGAGGTTTCATCCTCTGTCCTTGAGGTGCCTGAGGCTTTTGGGAGCTCCCAGCCCCAGCTACTTGGCTGCCTGCGAGCTGTGTAAGCACTGTGGTACCAACTGGATGGTTTCCTGTGGCCTAGAATTCCCTTCTGTACAAAAATTGAGTACTTGTATCTGATCTGTGCTCAAATGAAAGGGAAAGATTTCTGTTCCTCCCACTGCCCGAGGTAAGGTGAACAGTGGCAGCACATAACAAACCCACCTTTGCTAATGTGTTTGGGAGAAGAAGTTATTCACAGACCCAGAAACTAAATTCCTTCTACAGCTCGACCTATTTCATCAGTATCAGGAGACTACCAAAAATGATGTGACAGTAGATGGCTGCAGCCAACAAGCACTCATGCAAAACGTGTTTCAATGGTTGCTGAAGTATTAAGTGTTTCTCTCCTTAGCTGTACACTTAGCTGGTAGTGTTTTATTTAATCATATTTACCTCTATTTACTTGATCCAGTAGTGTAAAAGCAAAGCACTTTACAGAGGAAATAGACTTTGTTTGGTTTTTTGTTTGTTTTCTAAATGAGTAGTGGTTTTGCCTCTCCAGTCTTGTTTACTTTGAGTCAGTGAATTAGTCAAAAAAGGCTTTGCCTGTAAGTGCCTGAGTTGTGCCGTTCAGATTCTTGGGTTTGAAGTCAGACATTTGCTCCCTTCCTTTGCAAATCCAGGCTATAAGCACTGGAATTGTGTCTTTGGGGGAGGTGGCTGCCCACAAACTTCTGAGCACTTCAGTCTCTCCTTGCACATTGAGCAGAGTTAGCAAACAGTGCCAGAGCTGGTGCAGCCAGCCCTCAGTGCTTCACCAGCTTCTGATTCTGACAGATGTCATTTGGTTTGCTGTGTGGCTGGGGAGTTTTGCACCCAACCAAACAAAATACTGTGCTGCCTTTAGATGTTGAGAGAGACATAAGGCCATGAACAGATTCCTGACTCACAGTGGTGATTTTCTCCTGTTACCTCCCTAAGCCTTTGTTTGCTGACTCCTTGACGGTGGGCTTCTGCTTTGATGTTTTATTGTCTTTCAAATCACTGATTTTACTTTTAGCACCAGTAATTTTTGGAGTGCTTTGGAGGGAGGGGGGAAGGGAGTAAAAATAGATGTAGTAATTATTAATGTATTTGGTTGGATTATGAAGTCTCAAAGCTCATTAAAAATGGGAAACCATGGCAACCTTGACAATCCCTCCTACACATATTATATCTACCTAACAATGTGCAAAGTACATTTAGTGAAAAGAAATAAAGCATAAAGGAAAGGGGGAAAAAAGCGTTTGCTTTTTATATTATTATTCTTAATTCTCAGCTCCTGCATACCAACACACTTGTGCTGGCAGCCCTTTGAGCTCTTCCACGTGAAAAATAAGTAACGGACTACTGGATCTCTTCTAAGTATTGTTCTTTATTCTCCTGAGATTTTCTATGGTGCATTTTTAGTAAAGGACAGATTTTATGGGAGGTTGGTAGCTGAAGAAAGGAAATGTTTCTCTGGTTTTGTGCCCTCTTGAGACATTGGGAGTTTGGGGCAGTCCTGCTTCTCCTTGACTCTGAGGGTCACAAGTATAAATCTAACATCAGTACTGGTCATCTATCAAAAGAAAGGTGAAAATGTAGCTCTCTTAAGATCAGTTAAGGGATTTTAAAGAATACTGAGTCTTACATCTAATTACACCTATTTTCTGTTTTAGACTACAGAACATTGGCATCTAAAAGTTAATTAAAACTGTTATAGAGGATTGTGTGGAACAGAGGATAACAGTGGTAGGTTGTCACAGCGGACCAGTGGGCACTGGCTCGGGGCACACGCAGCAGGATCTTAGCTGAACGACAAGGTGGAGGCAGGAGAGGTTCTTGCATGGAAATCCCAGGTGAGGTTTATTAGCCTGCACTCTGAGAGGGAGCCAGGGACAAGAACTCGGATCTGAGGGAACACGGGGTTATACGCCGGGACTGAAGGGAAGGATTTTGAGGGCTTGAGCCAAGGGGAACAGAGGGTAGGTGGGAAGAAAGGTGTAGCCTGGGAATACAAAAAGGGATACAATCCAACAGGGGTACAGGGGAAAAGAACAGCCAACGGGCCAAAGCATCTATGGGGTAACAGAACTCCAAACAGACCCAAATAGGGAACAAACAGGGACGAGCCTGTCGCTCTTGCCCGGGCATGGATAAATCAATGGGCAGTATTAGTCTCTAGATGGCGCCTCTCCAGGGCTCCACCGTCGGGTCAGGCACATCTGCCTCCTCAGTAGGATAACGCAAAAGCCAAGAGGCTGTGACCTCCATCAGGCTTTCCTGGTAAAGGTTTTTCATTTTCTGTGTCTGCATTGATCCAGGATGTTTTGGTAAAAACTTGGAATAATGACCCTAACATCACACTTGAACTGTACTGGGCCTGCTCAGAAAGTTCTTCCTGTTCTGCAGCTCTTCAAAAGGCACACTTTCCATAGGGTCGTTCATTCCAATCTTATCCACATTTTCTACACAAGTGCCTGAATTAATATTTTTCTGTTTAGTAAGGGTTTAGAATGAAACCCTGATGAATGAGGCCTAGGAACTGAGTACTCTAAAAAAGAGCACCTGGCTGAGCTCTCTGACACCCTGAGTGAACTGTTCCAGAATGGAGTTACCAGCACGACTCTGAGTGGAGTAAAGGCCTGGGGCAGGGTGTGCACAGCCCGTGGGGAGGGCAGTGTGGCACAGCGTGCAATGACTCTGTGAGGTGCAGTAGCAGCTGGAAGGTGCTTGCTCTCCAGAGTGGAATGTAACCAGTTAAAACATTCTGCTTTCCTCCTTTTCCTCATCTCCTGTGCCCTGACAGGACAGGATAGCGTTGTGGCAGTGCTCTGTTGGTAAGGTGTTGCAACCTTCCAGACAGTGCCTCCAGCAAGGAGCTGCTCGGCATCACAGGCATGCTTCCCCGTGAACACACACACACTGAGTATCTCCGTAATCCACAACGAAGAGAAAATGAGAAGGGCTCTCATGTGGGGTTCCACGGGGTTTATTGCAGCCACACGCAAAGGGTCCCAGGCACGAAGAAGCAAGAACTGGGAGGGGTCAAAGGGTTTTAAACTGGGAAGGTGGTGACAGGGAGAGCATCAGGGACCAATGGTTTGGGGGCTTAGGGGGGGTATACAGGAGGGGCCAGGGCCCATGGGCCAACAAGGGGACAGGGAAGGAGTGGCCAGGGGACAGGGACCAACGGGGCACTGAGGAGGGGAGAACATTCTGTGGCTTAACCATGTAGCAAAGAAAAGGGGCAGGGAGACAGAGAACCAGTTGGGGAAACAGAACTAGGGTACATCTGCATAATCTTGCAAAGTCTCCTGGGAGAGGTCTTCTGTCACCATGACGTGGGAGTTGGTCCATGTTCTAGGTCAATGTTCCCTCCAAGGGTCTACAGCTGACCCTGGTTCCGTCGGTTCATAGTCCTCCACAGGACAGCTTAGAGGTGTAGGAATTTGTCTTGCCTGGGGCAGCCTGGATGCCCCCTGAGACAAGGTGGAGGCTGTCCCTGAAGGTTGGCAGAGCCACACACTCAACAGGCTTTAGCTCCCAAGAACACTGATATTAAGAGACAGAGGCAAGGAGCAGGGAGAGACTTTCCAGTTTGTGTTCCAATAGGCTTTAACCCTCCAAAGGAGATAGGAACCAAAAAGCAAGAAAACAGGCTGTGCAGCCTCTTTTATACAGGGTCAAAATGAGGGGTGGGAACAATGAGAGAGCCAATAAGGGAAGGGGAAGGGAGGAGCTGGGGCAGAGCCCTCACTTGAGGGCTATAACCAACATCCATAGGGGAAACAGGGGGGAGGGACACACTGTAAACTGACAAATGGGGCTTTGAGGTTTAGGGGATTTCCAGGGAGGGGCAAGGGATTGACACCGGAGTTTCTAGAAGGTGGGTGGAGAGTAGGGAGGATTGGCATGGGGAGGGCAGTTACAATTCCAGTAGGGGAAGGGCTTGGGGTAGGAACATACCAACACAGAGGAGTAAAGGAACCAACCATTTTACGGAATAAAATGGGGGACAACAACATAGAAAATTCATAAAACAAGCCACAACAGGAGTTCCCCAGGAGTCAATAAATTCTGCAGACGGAAAGATGCTGGGACCCCCTCAAAGGCGTCTGAGATGACTTGCACTGCAGGGGTGAAAATTCCTTACAAATGGGGGATTTACAGGTCCCAGGTTATCTGTGTAGACACGCATTCATTTTTGTGGATAAGTAGGGGAATAGTCATTTATATGCACAGCAAGGGCAAAATCTCTATTTAACCAGTACTGGTTAGCTAACTCCTGGAATTTCCTGGAAAGGAAAGAGCTCCTGGTGCCTTGAGAGCTCTCCAAGGAGCATGTACCAGACAGCACTCGGTGTGGGAGTATTGAGTGTGTTCACAGAACACGCAGTACCGAACTGAAATAGCACGTTTAGCACCCTGGACACTGCCTGGGGACACTGATGCTTTCTGTGCTTTCTTTGAAGTGAAAAATAATATTATTTGTTTCGGCAGAAGGTTATTTTTGTATTGAGGTGGTGTAACAACCTAGGGCTAAGGGAACCTGTAGGTTAGCACAGCCACAGGGTCTGAGAGGATGTAAAAATGGGCTAGAGACCTTCTGAGGAGCTGTTTTCCCAAATATTATGCATAGGGAATTAAGAATCCCAAGTCCAATGTTAATTAATTTTATTTATCTAATGTACCATATGCATGCTGTGCTCATGGCAACAGTGTATGACATTTAGAGGTACATTAAGAGGCAGTTTAGCACCAGGGAGCTGAGCATTAATGACCTGCTCCCCCCCATTCAGGCCATTACAGCACCTGGGGTTTAGTGGTATAAAATCCACAAAGGGATAGAAACTGAAGAGATTTTTACCTCTGTGTGAATTCATAAAATTTGATCATTATTGCTTTCTTAATGGTTTCTTTTTAGCAAAAGTCACTACTGCTTTAGCAAAAGTCACAGTAGCTTTTCAACAAAGGATGAATTCTGCTGGTTTTGCTCCCAGCTTCTTAGGAATGGCACTTTCTGTTCCTTTGCTGAGGGAATAATACTGAAATTATAAGGGTTAGCTGTAACTGGAACAACGAGGAAAAAGGGATGGCATATTTAGGATAATAGTCTTAGAGAATAAGGATGCTGCTGTTACAGTGTGTGTGTAGTCCATTATCACCAGCATTTAGAGTGGTTTGAGAGATGGTGGCTTAGAGAGGTGACAGATGCCTCACCAGAAAAGAAGAATTGAGTTGCTGATGGTTGATGCAGGACATGTGCACCTGAGAGTTACAGCTTCTGCAGTGTTTTTTACTGACTGCCCCAACTTTTTGCTTGTGTAAGTCGTTATAATTCTGGTTATGATTTAACTATATAACCCATCTTGATTTTTACATTTGAAAAATTCTTCAGCTTGGTGGTCTGTACAGTGAGAAACATCCCAGGCTGACTGTACCTCATTTGGGGAAGCTTTTCCAGTCCTCAGCTTTCAGCATGTGACCTTCAGTGCTGTCCAGAAGCCACGTGCTTCTCGTTTCCAAGAGCTATCATTGCTTTTTTAGCTGCAGACTTTTCTGTGGCCTTAACTGTACTCTGTATTCTGAACTGGGATTTAAGATGCAGCAATTATTTCACCTGGTATTTTACCTGGTGAATGGTTGATTTATATATTGGAATTGTAAGATTTCTTGTCTTATTTTCAATCCTTATTACTCTTGTATTTTTCCTGGTTTTATAATCACAGTTTTTACTTCCTATAGCAACACCAAGCTCCTCGGTGGAAGAGTCAATTCACACTGAGTCCTGGATGGATTCCCTGGCTGTTGAACTCAGGTTCAAAGATTTAATTTACCATCACAGTTTTGCATCAGAATTTCTGAGGGGCCTTGGAGAGCATTTGGTTCAAATGCATACACTAAAAATTAGACAGTTTTAATTACTTAGCCTGGCAAGTGTCTTCTGTTCAGTTCTCATTTGGGGATCAATCAGATCAGGCTGATTCTGTCTGCAGTACATGCTGCTGGGTGTCACACAGTGGTTAGCAGGAGAGAAAAAGATAAAGAATTATATAATTGTGTGGGGATAATTACAGGAGTTCATGCTTTATTAGTAACCTGCGTTCAGGATTTTCCTGTGAGCATAATTACAGCAAAACACACAAGTTCTTCACTCTCAGTTGACTGCACTGTGTGATGTCTGGCTAACGAGCTGGCAGCAGCCCCTTCTCACCTTTCAGCATATAGATAATATATGGAAAGCTGTAGCATGTTTTAGTCACTTAACTCTTTATTCACTAAACATGCTGCAGTACAGTAGTGCACTGGAGCTGTTGGAATAACTAGTTAAGGTATGGTTGTCAAAATTAGTTAACACATTCATTCTCGATGTGTAACTCTTATTGCTTTCAGGTATTTCAGTTTAAATGGTCAGGTTTTGAGGACAGAGTCCTTGAATATGAAGGGATTTCTGGTTTGGAGTAGTCCTGAGCTACAAGTTGGGGAAATAATTAACCAATGAGTAGTTCTTAATGGCTTTCAGGTGTTCACACTTTTCTTCTATTCTTTGTGTAAATGTTTTCTGCCTTCATGTGTAGAGTCATCCCCATACTGTCCTGGGGTGAGAGCTGATTCTCAGCTGATACAGGGAGAACACGGGTTGACTTCTCCCACGCCCAGGTACCCTCCGAATTTCAAAGGTGAGTAAGAATGCAGATCTGCACTCAGACCTATGGAGGGGAGGCATTTAGCCATCTATTTCACCTGTTAGCCTGTTTATGTCTTGAGAGAACAGGAGGCAGAGTTAAGCCTGTTTTGGCCCCTGAGCCCCAAGGGAAGAGCCCGAGGCCATGCCATGTGTGCAGAGCCGGAGCCCCTGCACTCAGCGGTCTCTGAAATCTTCCCTTCAGGCCCTGAGGCAAACTGTTCAAGGCATGCCTTTTTATTTCCTCTAGATCATGGAACTTCTCTGACACAGAATTATTATTGTGGTACATAATTATGATTGGCTGTCTTCATCATATAATTGCATGATATATAATGAGCAGCAAAAGCTTATTTCCTCTGCTCTTTGAATACTGAACCTCTGAGATTAATTAAGCTGGTACTGAAAATGCTTTTAATTATATATGCTGCATAAACAGCACTATTAAGATCAGATGAGAATATTATTGCCTGAACAGTTCCAAAATTTTTTCAAATACCCACTGTGTGTTTTATATTACTGTTTAAAGAAATGTGGGGATTTTTGAGGGGATAAAAACCTCCCCAGACAGTGGATAGGATACTGAAGGAATACCTGAATATAGAACTGGGATTTGGTGACTGAGTTTGTGAGGGAAATTTCAGTACACCAACAAAGATGGACATCTCTGCTGAAATCATTCAGGTGAAAGAAGGAATCTGAATTTCATAACCCCGAATTAACGGATGCACTAGCAGAATGGAGCAGAGATCTTGCCATGTTTGACTTTCAAGAGATATGTTGTTAGTATTTTTTAAGACTATTAAAAATGCAGCAGTAATGTAAATGAGGCCAAAGAAATATAGATTTGTGTATTCCACACGTTATTGGGTGTTTGTGGACTAAGCACTGCACACCTCCAGCTGGGATTGCACCTGTTACCTGACAGGCAATTTAACCATGGGGCCACTCACTGTGAAAATGATTGCACCCTTACTTCTGCACTTTCATTGGAAGTGTGCACACTCTTCTGGGGGGCAATTAACATGAGAAGGAATAGGTGAAGTGAGTAACTCTCATAGGAAAGGCTTCTGAGTGCTAGCACCCAGGAGGGAATTCCGTGTTGCATCTAACCCATCACCTTTGGCAGGCACAGGTGTCCCATGTGCCTGTTAGTGTCCTGGGGTCAGTCTCAGCCCTGGCCTGACCAGCTGCCCCATGACAGGGGTGTGTTTTAGGCTGAAGGCAGCTGGGAGGGCCCTGGTCACCCCACCAGCTGGCCCATTCTGTGTGTGGATGGCTGTTGCAGTGTATGAAGCTTGTATTTGCCCCTGGCTAAGCTTGTCTGTCAAAAACCTCTACCAATGGGATACAACATACATCACTGGCCAAAGGAACTGCCCAGGCTATAACCCCAGCCATGCAGAAAGCAGGGCAGGAGCTTCAAATCCCCCCCCTTTAAAAAGAGGCTCCCAACAGAATAAAGCTCTTGCTCTTTGGATCTGCTACCATGCAGAGGGTCTGTGTCGTTCTTTTCTCCTCCCAGGCCCTTTCATGTAACATGTGGTGACCCTGACACGATACACCTGCCTTCAGAGCAAGAGGAGGCCCTTGAACTTTTATTACTATGGGAGCATTATTTTCTCAAGCAGACCCTTCAGCTATCAAGGTATGGGAACCACTTCTTCAAGTATTTAAGGTAGATTATGATAGAGAAGGACTTCTAGATCTCCTCTCATAGGCAAAAGACCACGGACTGGATATTTCAGCAGAAACAGCCTTGAATTTTAAAACACGGACTCAGAATGGCTGTGTTGTTTTGCATTCTGCTGCTGGGGGCGATCTGCTGTGGCAGTTGTAGGACCCTGCCGACTTAGGTTGAAACCGATTAGTCTGGTGCATGGCTTTGGCTAGGAGTCAGGCGACCTGGAGGGAGGGGTGAGATGCCCTGTTTCACACACACCCCCCCGGAGGGGGCACACAACAGATGCCCCCATGGAAACCTCCCGTGGCTGCGCGGCTCTGAACAGATACCCCGCGACGGTTCCTCCTCCCGGGGAATCCCTCTGGGTTGACCCCCCAAGCGGGGCGGCTGCAGCGGACCGCGGAGCTCCGAGGGGCAGCGACTGGCCGCTGCCGAGCGGCCATGTGGTAGATTTCACAATATCTACACGTGGCTGGGACCCAGAATGGAACGGGGCACGCGGGAGCGGCGTGAACCCGAGTGCTGACCGCGGTGAGGTGGTGGGCAGCACCGCAGAGCGGAACAGTATGGCAACGACCCCTGTCGCCATGTGCTATGGAGGCGCGGTGGCGCGGCGTGGCGCAGAGCTGCCCAGCTGAGCGATGTGGCCTTGCGTGGGGCCGCCGAGCACGGCAGCAGCGTGGCGGCAGCCGCGGGAGCAGCGCAAACTGAAGCGCCGGCCACGCTGCTGCAACGAGCCCCGCCATGATGTACTACAGAGGGGGTGGCAGTGGCACGGCGGGAGGTGCGACCACGGAATGGAACGGAGCATGTGGGAGCGACACGAACCCGAGCGCCGGCGATGCTGCGGCAACAAGCTGAGCCACGTTGTGCTCTGGGCCAGGGGGCCCGAGCGGCGCCGTGGCACTGCACGGATCCTCCGAACAGAGCGGCGCGGCACCACGCAGGGCCGCCAAGCACGGCGGTGCACTTCTGGGTGGCGGCACGGCAGCTGGCAATGCCACGAAGCCGCGCGGAACGGCTGAACGGAACAGCACATTTCCGGGCAGCGGCACCGTGACTGAATTTACTGCAGAGTGGAACGGGGCACACTGGGCTGGCATGGTCCCAATCCCTATCTCGGGCAGCGGCCCAGGGCGGAGCCGCCCGTTGCCAGTCCCTCTGAGGTCCTCCCACGCCACCGTGTCCCCGCCGGGCTGGTGCCAAGAGCGGTGCAGTCCCCCCTCGGCCCAGAGCAGCTGGCCAAAGTCGAGCAATTCCCCCGCCATTGGCCACCTGGTACAGTCTTCGTGAAACGCACCAACGTCTCCTTGGAGCCTGGCCCTGCCTCGAACCCCGCCTCTGGGGGATGCGGCCACGGCCCCGGACCAGCCCAGATGGGGAGTATCGTCCCCTCTGCCCCCGCCTTTGTGGGACGCACAAGCACTTCATTGGGACATGGCCCTGGCTTGAATCCTGCCTCTGGGCGGCATGGCCATGTTCCCAGATCAGCTTTCATGGAGTGTGGCCACACCTCTGACCTCGGCTGGAAGGTTGGGGGGGGTGGCCACACCTCCAACCCTGCCTTGTGGGGCGTGACCATGCCCCCAATCTCGCCCCTGAGGGATGCGACTCCGCCTCCCACCCAGCCTCTGAGCCAGCTCAGGTGGAGCAAGCCTTCGCAGCCGAAGAGGATGAAGCCGAGTGAGGCCGACACAGTGTGAGAAAAGGCAGGTTCCATTCCTGCGGGAATAAACAGGCACGGTGCCTGGAAAAACACCTGATATACTCCTCCCTAACCAAGTTCCAATTCACCAGGTGGGATAAAGAGTCCCTCGATGAGTCAGTGTCGGCACTACTAGAGAAGTTCCAAAAGAGCAAACAAGTGTTCAATCCCAACCTAGATCCAAACAAAGAGGATGAAGGGAGCTGGGCCCCCTCCCAACCGGAATTCCAACCGGATTCTCCAGAGAGAGAGAAGATCAAGGAATTCCCAGAGAAAGACAGCTCCCTCGGGACACTCGACCATAACAAAAGGACTGACAAAGCTCCCTTTGGAAAAAGGGACATCAACACCATGAACCTACACGTGTCCCTAAATCCCAAGAAATATTCCTACTTCAATCCCCACGCACTTTCTATGCGGGCCGACCCCGAGCACTGGTGCTTCTGGCCCCGCCTCCCACCGGATCCAGAACCCAATAATTTTAAAACAATTTGTTCATATACCTCAGGAAATTTAAGATTCTTGAATTGATAAATGTTTACAAGTTGTTTTCTTTGTTGTTTGTTCATAGTTTTAAAATGAATGTTGACTCTGTTTCTATTCACAATAGTTTAAGTTTGTAATAGTTTTAAGAGTTAAATTGTTTTTTACTTCGTAGAGTTAAGTTGTAAGTTTTAACCGATAAACATTTAAACATGTAGTGTACTGACCTGAAAAGCTACTGGGTTTTGCCTAAGCAGCTCCTAAACATCAGTGACAAATGGATGTATCCCTAACTAAAGAAAACCAAATTTTTTAAATTGGCTAGAAACAATCAATCAAATTAGACCTATGCTGTTTCATGCCACTCTATCTGCAAAGGGCCCTTGCCAATAGTCACATAGAAACATTTTGCATCTTTTAATAAAAGGAAAAGTGGTGAGGTGTTGCAGTGTATGAAGCTTGTATTTGCCCCTGGCTAAGCTTGTCTGTCAAAAACCTCTACCAATGGGATACAACATACATCACTGGCCAAAGGAACTGCCCAGGCTATAACCCCAGCCATGCAGAAAGCAGGGCAGGAGCTTCAAATCCCCCCCCTTTAAAAAGAGGCTCCCAACAGAATAAAGCTCTTGCTCTTTGGATCTGCTACCATGCAGAGGGTCTGTGTCGTTCTTTTCTCCTCCCAGGCCCTTTCACGTAACAGATGGCAGCACAAGGCTTGCCAGGCACCACTGGACTCACTCTTGACCTCCAAAACCAGGAGTAGCCAAGGCCAGGAGCTGCTCCCCCCTATCAGCCCTCGGAGCTGGACGCAGACCTGTGGTGGGACCATATGGGGGCTATCTGCCTCTTTTCAGGAGGAAGCTAGAAATTAAAATAATGGAATTTATTCTTGACCTTGATTTATTGGCCTATTGTATCTTCTAACTGATAAAAGAAGAATCCTATCAGCTGGGTCTGGTCTCAGTAGCAATCTGTTCTCCACTGACTGTCACTTTTCAAGTATCTGTCTAATTACATCTCTGATGCCTTTTGCAGTGAGTATTTTCAGCATGCCAGCAGAACACGGGCAGAATGAAGTTGGATTTTTTGAAATACCATTTGTTCTTTTGTGTCTCAGAAGACTTAAGAGGTTGACCAAGAATTACAGTTCTGTAGACTATGCTGCTTTGTGCTGCTGTCTATCCATCTGTAGAGTTCCCCATCTCTTCCACAGTGGGCATTTTGGTGTCTGTCAGGTGCTCAGGAAAATGGACTCATTTATTTTTTCCTGTCCCTCTCACTAGTCATTTGCAGCCATTTGAAAAGGATGTGTATTTGCAGCAAAGAAAACTCAAATTCACTAATTGATGCACAAATACGCTCATTTACATGTAGTTTGGGAGGTTTTTTTAGAAATGCGTCTATTCACATAAATAAAACCTCTTTCCCAAATATTAGTGTGAACAAAAGCTGATTTCATTGATGCCAAAAAATGGCTGAATAGAAAAGCCAATTCAGAATTTGCATAATGGTTACTAATTGTTTTCCTTGCTATTAGCCTGTCTCCGCTTAATAGGCAATATTGGTTTCTGTTTCCTTTCTGGATGCAATTTGATGCAAGAATATTAAGCTACTGTAGAAGATCTTAATAGTTTAACTTACCTAGTGTGCAGTTCCAGGGCCTGGTTACACCTAGGAGCAGAGCAGTGGCACTGGCAGAGACCAGCATGTGGCCCCTCACCAGGAACGTGTTTCCCTCAGTGAGGGAGAACTTGGAGATTATTTATTCTCACAAAACATTATGAGGTTTGGAGAAAATTTCAGTCTTTCTTTGGGGGAAGGAGGATGTATCTTGGTTGCCACCAACATCTTTGGTCAAATGTTTTGTTCTTTCCAAAAAGTACTGCTAAAGCCTCAAGAGAGATTAGGGGGAACACACACAGTTTAAATTGGCAGTAAATAAATAAATAAATCTCTGCTTGGCTCAAGTATATTTTCTCAATTTCCTTCATTTAGAGATACAGAGAAAGATCTCATGTGTTTTTACTGGTCTTGGTATTTATTGCAGCATTCTTGTGTTGAAATGTGAAAGTCAATATGGCTCAAGACCATTAAGTCAGACTGAGCTATCAACTGTCTGCAGGAAACACAATCTGGTTTGCTGGGCAGGGATTTATTCAATAGGGAGCTATTGATTCTCCATATAAAGAAAGGGAAGAAAGAGTAAACTAGATATGTTTTATGCTAGAGCAGAAAGGATGATTGCTTTCTTTCACGGATGTTTTGCTGCACCTTTATAACTGTGCTGTTAAAAATTCATTGCTTCATTTCAGTGGAGTTGGGGATTCCAATGTTCCTGCCTGGAGCAGCAGCAGGGAGTAGGGAGGGTGGAACAAGCTATGCTTCCCCTGCAGCATGGCCCCATGGCAAAGGGACTGCCTGCACTGAGAAACACTTGGGATTATTTAGAGCATGCACAGCGAAAGGATTCAGAGGAGCTGCACAGATTTAGGAGCTAGAGAAGTTTTGGAAAGCACAGGAGAGAGGAAAATCAAATGGTCTGCTTGGAGGATTTATTGGGAAGTGTAACTGAGCTCTCTTTAACTCAGATTTGTCTGCCAGCATGGGATAAAGTCTGTCTTGTGCTGCAGGAGGTATTAATAGAAGAATTGCATTTCCTTTAAAAAAGGCAGAAGCAAGAGGGTAACATTGGTCAAGTTTGTCTTCCAAAGCAAATTGCAAAGATTTGCAATTAATCTCGAGAGGAATGCACTGGATATTTATTTTAAAGACCAAATAATAGAGGGGATCTGCTAATTTTGTATAATATTTATTCAAGTACATATACAGGTAAGAGAAAACAGTGTATCTGTACACACCCTTGTCACTTAACATTTTGAAACACAATATTTAGGGATGAAACATTGTATTGTGCAGACCCTTATCCTCTTAGGTCCAGTATAGCCTTGGGAAGTTGACATTCCTTGTCACCAAGTGTTTATTTCTAGAGTGCCAGTGTGGGTTGCAGGGACCTGCAATGGTAAAGGTTTGCTGATCCCTGCTACAGCCTGGCTTGGCTGGAGCTGGCAGGACAGGATGGGATAGTAGCTGCTGTGGGAAGGGGCTCTGCCTCGGGGACCTGTGCTGGGCACCACCACTCCTACCCTGCATCCAAGTGGAAGGCTGGACAGCAGCCACACTGCTTGCTCTGTCTGTGTTATCAGCATAGAGAGATCCCACTAAGGACACCTCCAGTATCATCTCCAGCACCATTCAGCAATCCAGGCAATTTTGGAGATGAGAAAGATTTCTTTCCTTATTTGCAACTTTCTTTCCCTCTCTTGCCCACGCTTCCTGCTTTTCACAGCAGTAGTTGCAAAAGAATTTCAGGAAGTGAATCTATTATCAGTCTTTACAGATGTTTCTTCAACTTCTTGCCCCTTTCTGAAGCAAATCTGTTTCCTTTGAAGATGCAGTGCCCCTCTCCACGGCCCCAGTGGGAGTTCAGCATCCCCTGAGCAGGGCTGTGACCGGCCTCAGGAACAGCCTGGTGAAGCCCTGGCTGGACATGTGCTGCTGTGTTCCTGTCTGCTCAGGAAAACTGTGACACCGTGGCTTCCTTCCTAAGAAACGTATCTCTGTTGAAAAGGAAACATACTTCCTTTTGAAAAATAGTGTCACGAAGAGAACCATAGGCCATTCAGAGCAGTGAGGTTGGAAGTGCTGTGTGTGACAAGGTCTGAGCCCTGTTGCCCTGGGCATGGGCTGAGCTGGGTCTGTGTGCCATGAGAACCCTGTCACCCAGCACACAGGTGACTGCTCTGCCTTTCTCTGGGATGCTTTTCCTCTCAGCAAATTTCAGGATGGCTGACAAAAGGAAAGGGATTAGTGGTATCATTTCCACTGTGCAGAGGAAGAAATAAAGCAAGGAAGAGTTAAATTTGTAGGAAATAAATGGCAGAGTGTCATGTACAATTCAGGCCTCCTGAGACTGGTTTTTCTGCTGCTCTGTTACATTCTACTGCCATTTATGATGGCTCTTTTTTTAGAAATAGATGGTCAATTGGAGCAATGAGGATGAGGTTTAATTTGTTTATTGGCTAGTTATTGTCCATCCCTTTTATGTTGGTTGCATTGTCCAAGGTGCCAAAAGTATTTTGTCTAATCTAAACTCCTTATCAGTTTAAAAACATCAAAGATGAGCAAGTCAGTTGGGATATTTAGTTTTTGTGTCATCATTCAGCAAAATCAGTGTAAAGGCTTTATCCTCTGCAGTATTTAATTTCATGTAGATAAGCAAAAGCTACATTAATCTTTTCCCATGTCCTGCTTAGCGGGGGTCACCATCTCCATTAACATTTTGGTGCAAGTGGGCCAGCCTGGTTGATTTGGGGGTGTGCAGTGAGGTGCCAGTGGGAGGTATTGGAACTATTGGTGCAAACACCTCACATACCCAGGTTCTCTAAAGAGCAGAAGAAATTGCTTTTCTTTAATCTCCTCATTCAGAGTGAAAAAAAATTATGATCTAAAATTCAAAATTTACAAATACAGTCTTGGCATTTATCATCCTTTGTTTTAGTCATGGTGATTTCAATTATGAGATTTGCTTATTATTATTGCTACAAGTATCAGGGAATTTTCTTCTGCAAAATGTATCTCATAATTTAGCATTCAGCAATCAGCACTCCTCTCTAAATCTGTGGTATCTTGCCTGCTTTTGAAACCAGTACAACATAAACCTGTGGCATAAAAAGACAGGAATAACAGGATCAGTAAAGAACTAAATTCACATTAAAGTCTCTTGATACCTTTCATTTTTGTCTGTATGCCATTGGTATAAATTATCATCATCATAATTAAACAAAAAAGGCACTGTGTGAATTTTACATTCCCTCGATGATGCTGCAGGAACAATATGCATTAAATAAATGTGATGGTTGCTATAAAGTAAACTTCCACAGTAGCTTTTAATTTCTCTGCAAGTGTCTTTGGCAGTTGTGGAGTTCATTGTGAATTAATCTCTTGCTTTTTAGTTTATTGTACATTTTGAAGCTATAAAATTAATATTTACAGCAGTGTTATTGTATTGCTGTGTTACTCTTTACTGTATTCATGGACAGTTCATCATAAATAGAAATAATATTATACTCTCCTACACCCTACTTAGTCGATGTTATTTATTTCTCTTATATTATTTCAGAAATCCTCACCTTAACAGCACTTGGAAATCTGTAAATATTCTGCTGCTTTTGGGCAGGACTTGAAATGTTCAACAGCTTCAGAACCACAGACGAGTTTCCCTTTGCTTTTAGAATATGTGAGCTACACATAATTTAAAATAAAATTTCTATATCAGGTGCCATGTGCAGGGCAGGGTGTGTCTTAACACATTGTATGAAATGTAGTATTTTAGACAATATTTCACTCCAAGGAGATATTTCATTTAAACTCTTGATGATTTTGTATTTGCCTCTTATTTTCTTTCAGAAACTAGAGGTCTGTTTTGACAAGAATTTTACACATAGAAACACTAATAGCATGGTAATTCTACTCAGAAGCTGACAGTGCACAACTGACATTGGGATTACCCATTTCCGTAGTTGGAATTACAATCAGCCTTTAAAACTAATGTTGTTTAGGAGATGTTAATCTTCCTCATGCTTACTCACTTGAACAATAAGATAATTCAGGATTCCCTCAGGAAGAGTGTGATAATGATTTGTCGCTTTTGGAAAAGGACGTTTCCATTTATTAATTTGCACTTTTTGACAGGGATTTGTGCTTCAGCAATTGTAGTTTTTGAACACAGAGTGTTTCATCTGATTGAATTTTCCCAATGCATTTGTGTTCCACGAGTTTTGGGGCAAAATTGTCAAGACTCTAGAGCTACATCAAAAATTCTGAGCATCAGTTGGGCTTAATTCAGTGGAAATTTTATTTCACAGCCAGTAATTTCAGAGCCTGGTGGTGTAGCTGTCCCAGAGCGTGACACTGGCTGTGAGGAATGGTTTTACTCCCGTAGGATGTGGGCTGTGCCTCGCGGCTGTGCTGGCCTGAAATTTGCTCAGGAAACACCAGGGAGCCTCTGCATGAGCCAGAGCTGGGGCAGGAGGCTGGGGCTGCTTGTGTGAAATCCCTGGAAGATGAAGGAGCACCAGGTAGAAGGGGAGGGGGCCTGTGGTCCCTGCTCTGAGCCATGGGCAGACAAAAGGAGACTGCTGGAGATCAGATCACACGAAATCACAGGAGTCTTGTGTGTGGCAAAAGGAGTCTGTCATCCAAGGAGGGGAAGGCATGGGGAAACCATTACAGTTTGGAGAAATTTTAAAAGGCTGTAGAGAAAGGATGGGAGATCATGATGTGGAACACCTCATGCAGCATGTCGTGTGGCACAAGAGAAACAGGGACAAGCCTTTGAGAAACTCTCCTTAATCCTAGGGGTAAGGAAGTGGATCTGCATTTCTCCCTGACAAGGATCAGATCCCAAATTAGTCCTTGAGTCTTTATATTTTCATACTTCTTTATGCTGTCTTGATGTCACCTGAAAAACAGTCCGGACTGATAGTATGGCTTAGCTGGATGTTTGCATCTCTTTCTGCCCTTGCATCTGCTCATAGGTAATATGTATTTCTGATGTTACTTTAAAATTATAGCAATGGTTTCTGGGCCATGTTAACTTCATTATTAGCAGTGTCGAGCAGACTATCAAAGCAAAATTGGGGGGGGGGGGGGNTATGTTATTTTTAGCACTTTTTGGAGTGACAGTTCTTAACTGCCAGGAGCTGACAAGTAGGAGAAACACAGTGTGAATCAAAATGTTCACTTGTCATCTGTTCACATGTTTAATTTGTGAACTTGACATGCAAATGGTTCCTGTGCCACTGGTGTTGATGTGGATGAGTGATGTACCAGCTGTGCCTTAGAGCAGCTCTCTGGGGGCTGGGGTCTCACAGAAACCGGGGGGTCTAGCCATGGCCTGGAGGCTCTGTGGGGCTGGGCATGAGGCATCCTCATTGGATTACCAAGCTAGGACATCCTAACATGTGTTACTTCTCTGTTGTGAGTGTGCTTGTTTGTAATTTTTTATTATAAAAATAGAGAAAGAAATCCCAAGAGGAGTTTTCAAAAGCAGGCAGTATTTTTATATATGCTGAAAGTGGGAAAATAATCAAAACTCTCCCAAAACGAATGAATACCTCTTGCTCTCTCATAGGCTCCAAGATGTTCAGCAAGAGACCAAGTGTTCACTTCAATGAGATCCTGATTTTCAGGTTTCCCCCACAGCGTTGTGTGGTGCCCATCCGGCCCAGGCGTGGACACCCAAAGCCCTCCAGGCCTCCACTGGCCAGTGCTCCATGTGCACATGAAGCCTGGTAGTGTGACTGCCAGAGGAGAGACAGAAGACTTGTCACACGGAACACAGGGAGAGGCATTAAAAATCAGCAACTGTACCAGGAAAGGAAACTCAATGAATTTGTCAAATAGTAGAGATACAGAAGGAGTAGGAGAGTAACTGGGAGAAAGAATACATGGAGATGGATTCTTGCAAGAGAATGAAGGAAGCTACAAGTGAAAAGTGAAGTGAATTCAGAGACAAATGAAGTGAATTTAGCAAGGAAAACAACCATACCCCACTGAGTCTGGAAATCAAAGTGTCAAGATGTGTTAAGAGGTCTAATAATTCTATGATGTGCTTTGTGGCGCATACTGAACAACAGCAATTTCATAGAGTCAAAAAGACAATAGAAATGTTTCCACTTGCCAGTTTTTCCCAGGGCTTTCTGGTTTTTAACACTTTCTGGTCTATGGTATTTTTCCATATGGTCAAAAGATTTCCCAGTATAATGTGTGTGAGGGCTGAAGGGTAGGTACAAGTGGGGTCTAACAAGATCTACAGAAGAGTATCTGTTAGTGCTAGAGCTGACAAGATCCAGCAGCAAAGCCTGCAGAATGGCAGAAGGACACCACATCCTTTATTCAAATCATGATGTCCCTTGTGGCTGCAGTGGATGGGAAGAAGGAGGTGAGATTCCTGAGCTGCAAAATGTTCGGGATGACTCGCAGCAAGGCGTTACTCTCCTACCTACAGACACACTGCTCTTAGTGCAATTTGATGTGCTATTTTTGTTTGTTTCTGGCCAATTGCCTGGGTTTAGTGCATGGCTTGTGCAGCATCCCCATGAAGAGGGCCCAGCACGTGCCCCTGAGGCTCCTTCCTGGCTCTGCTGGGGACAGAAAGCACCACTGCCCATGGCCTGACACTCAGCAGAGTCTTCTGCTTGGTTTTGGCTTTTTATCTGGAAGAGAAACAGCTCCCACATTTGTGTGGAGTAGTGGGGAAAAGGTTCCATTGCCTCAGCCCCCTCTGATAGGGATGTTATTCCAAAAGCCTCAGCAGCTGATCTGGAGAAGGAACAGGAAAACATGTTGTATTCCATGGTACAGCTACACTCCAATTCTACCAGATTTTTAAAACACTAGTTTAACATTTTCTTCTGTGATTCAAGTTAGCATTAAAACTCTGACAACAGCTGTTGTAATGTAGAAGTGGCAAATGGATTTTAAAGTCCAAGATATTTTCCCTTCCAAATCACTTACATTCTTCCTACAGGACCTAAAATGATCATAAGGGTTGCTGTGGGCTTACAGAGCTAATTAATTGCGTTTTGAATTCTGTATTTGCTACAGCTTATGACCCCTAATTTAGAAGATAAATGAAATGTAGACAATGGGTATAGAAACAATTCTCCACTATTCACATTCCCTTGTCTGATGATATGTAAGGGACTGATTTTTAAAAATATTTTCTGAATTTAATATATGAAGGCATGGGCATATATTGATTTATGATTATTGCTGTAAACAGACAGTAAAAAAAAAATCCACTTCTCTTGGGAAGTAATATGTTAGTAAAACTAGCTGTTGCAAAGTAAGCAAAATATTTCTTTAAAAATATCAGATCATCTTGATTTTGTGAAGGGCTAAACCTTCAGTGTAGTATTGGCCTTGCACTGTTTTATTACTTTTGTATCCCAGTAACTCCAGAGGCTTCAGATGGGATCAAGATTCCTGTGTGCTGTGCCCTGCATAAGCTTAGGAATCAAGATCATCAGAAGGGTATCTTAATAAAAACTTGTCATTTAAATTCCACTTAAGGTGATCAATAAAATCAGACTATGGTAGTCCTGATCAGCATTCATCTACTTTTAGCTGTTTTTGTAATTAGTGCACATGGGCCACTTCTCTGTGTATTTAGTTCCAGTAGAACAGAGCAGGAGCTTTCCAGGGGAGTGGGATGGTCAGGATCATTCCCTGGGAAACCCCTGTGTGGGTCTGGGGGCTTTTGTGGAGTGGCAGCTCAGCAGATGTGTGGCTTTGGGGCTGGGTTCTGCAAGCAGACACCACATTCATATTGCAGAGCAGAGTCCATCTGAGGTGCAAAACCCTTCATCCTGAATAAAGTGTGAATAAAGGCTTTGGGGTGCCTGTAGCCTACACCTCACCTGGGGGAATGAAGATTTCAAGCCCAGCCATGGATTGTATATTTATCAGTATCTAAGTGGCTAAATAGCAAAAAAACCTCTTCTTTTTTAAATTAATACTTGGTTTTCTTCTTATCAAAGTGTATGACTACTGCAACTCCCTCATGTGAAAACCAGAGATCTGACTGTGCTGTCAGGGGATGGGAGGATTAATGACTCATGCTAATTGTATGCTTGGAACATGATGTTTGGAAAACTGTAAATATCTATGATCAACTTGACTGATCTGAAGTCAATGCCCTGGCTGGGCATTTCAGTTCTCTGCAGAACTGAAAGTACCAAAGGTTTTCGTGGGACCTGTCTGAAGACACAGTTCCCTCCTCTTCTCCCAGACCATACGGCACTAAGTGATGACTAAAAATCTCTGCTAATGCAAGAATTTGAGAGTCATACAAGCTGTCAGCTCAGTCGGACAGAGTTGGAGCTGTGTGGTTCTCCTCGGAGACCTTGGCACTGGCAGCAATCGTCTGCCAGCCCTCAGTCCTTTCATTAGTTCTGCTTGTCTAAAGAGATTTTGCTCCGGCTGTTGCGGCTGCTGGTGGTTTCAGACATCCCCGGCTCCCATCCCCTCCCTCCTGGAACACAGCAGCGCCACAGCCATGGGCCACGGCTGGAGAGCCTGCCCAGCTGTCCAGACAGTGCCTTCCCCTCGGAGACTCTGCCTCTCGAGGGCTCGGCCACTTCCCAAACTTCCACACTGTACTGATTTCCAGCTTGGGCTTTCTGGCTCTTTCAGACCCTGCCCTGCCCTCTGCCCTGACTTTGGTTTCCAGCCATGCAGCCCTGCTGGTTGTCAGGGTTCCATGGAGTAAAGCATAAAAAGCTGACAACCTGGCATTTTTCCTGCTACTCTGTAATTTAAAGCTGAATATGGGTTTGGGTCTGCCGTGGCTTGTTTTGGAATTGCCTCTTAGTTATTTTGGCACCGTTTCCCACCAGTGTAGTAGGCTGCCATGAGTATAGACTGTTAGCTGTCATGGATGTGACTCACTGTTCACTTCAAACGGTATCTGGATTACAGTCAATGAAACATAACCTGAATTTCCATATGGCCCTTCTGGTAGCCTTCCTGAAGCTGCCCCAGGACCTAATTCTCAGCTAGCACTGCCCAGTCCCTTGGAATTGACACAAGGTGGCACTCTCAGGTATTACATGCTTTTCATCACTTTCAGATTTGCTTTAGTTGGCTCTTAGAATTCCTACTTAACCCAACAGACTTTGTTTCCCGAATGATTCCAGAACTTTTCTGCTTCAGTAAGATGCCTTTTAGGTATAATGAATAAGAAAATGTAACCAAAATGCTACTGAAGGCTGCAAAAGTCAAGCCAAGCCTCAGGACCAGGAGCGTGTGGAATTCAGGTCTGCTTGGAGTATCAATTCCTCGTTTTTCAGAGGAAGAGTCCAACACGTCCCTGTTTTTGCTGGCTTGTTAGCACAGTGTGTGCGTTAGTAACTTGTTGCTTAGATGTTTGGGTGAGTTTGAGTCAGATGTCATCTCTGAATGTGTGCATAGTGCTAGAGCATAAGTAGAAAAGTTCCATCCTCTGCACATGCCTTGGGTGCTGGGTAAACTGAGCATTTTGAAGATCTATCACTGGTTATACGGTATGAAAACTTTTCACCATGTTAGTGATTTCTGGGAGTTTGGATGGATCATCTTCCCTTATTTCTCAGCTCAGATGAAGGCAGCCAGATTCCAGAAGATGAGAACATTTTCAGTGAAAAGTTACTGACAGTTTAATAGAGAGAATAAATTTGTAGTTGCAACACTCACAATAGCAAAAATGGATGTGTTTTTATTCTGATAATAGAAGCAGCATTGTCAAAAATATTGACATGGGAAAGCTCTTGTGAGTGCTATCAATAGGGAATTTTCTGAGGAAAAATTATAGGCTTTAGCTGGTGCCTAGAGTGAATAAATTCCCTTTTCATTGGACACCATTGCTCAATGCAACTTCAACATTTACAGTTCAACACCTACAAGAAACTCAGGATTTTCCTTAGGGACAAAATTATCCCGTTCCAACATTCACAAAGCAGCGCTCATAGCTGTCAAATTGCGTTTCGAAGTGTATTTAATTTTGTTCCTTGCTTGGAATGAAGAGAGGACTGGCCTTGGCCAGCCCCAGAACTGCATGGAGCACGTGCTCTTTGCTCCTTCCTACTCTGCTTTAGGAATTAACCTGGACAGCCCCTGGAAGATGTTAATCCCTGAATTCAACGCTGGTGGATTAAACATAAAAATTAATATTGGGGCACAGTGAAGAGCCTGTTTGTGGTTGTACTTCACTACATCACAGCTCACACTGCAAATAGAGTCACGTCAGGTGACTTTGTAGTGGATACAGGGCAGCAGATGTATGTCTTGTTGTAATTTCAACTTTATCAGCTTCCTGTGTTCCACAGCATATCGATCCTATTCTTTGGACACGTGTATTACTTAAATGTTTCCCAATGAGTTTTCCTTAGGCACAGCATCTCTCAGTTCCATGAGATGCTCCAGCATTTACACAGTACATCTCCTTCCTGTCGCAACATCCCGGAGCTATTTCTTCAGAGACAGATTGTTTGAGTTTCTGCAAGTCAAAGAATGTTCAGTACTGCAGAGGAATCACTGAAGCTGCCATCACACGGTGCTTCTGGCTACACACACTGCATTCTGTTCATTTCTCTCACCTTCCAAAACCTATTTGGAAAGCGCCCTTGGAGTGCTTTAAAAATGTTAACACGTTGTCAGTCAGTATGTTGTCAGAGCTGTTCATTTGTCCTTTCTTGCTTACTTGGAGCTTAGAAATGATTAAAGAATGGAGCTGTTCCAGAAGCTTGTAAATACTGACAGGTTTTTCACTGCTCCCGGTTCCCAGTAGGTTTGGCCAAACTCAACAGTAGTGAGCAGATACACAGGTAGTTCATGTACCCAACTTTCCCCCTGTTTTTGTATCTAATTCTGTGCTAGAACAGATAACACACATTGTTTGGAGTGCAGCTCTGTACAGAAGCTTTGTGGAGGAAACGAGCGCTCCCCCTGAGCCCTCAGTGCTCACAGCAATGCCCTGAGCTGGCCACGCTGCCTGCAGAGCTGCTGCCTTTCCTTGTTCCTTCTCCAGGTGCTGGGAAATCACCATCCATAACAACTGATGGCCACTGTAGAAATAACATCTTTCTTTCAACAACCCTTTTACTATTGGAGATCATGTGTTTTCTGGGAGAATCCAAGCAATGTTTTTGACACAGTCAAAAAACGCTGTGGAAGAAGCTATGAAAGAGTGAATAGAATGAATGTCTCTCACATTAAGAGCATTCTCCCACTCTCACAATCTTAAATGTGGTATTTGAGTGGTTGTTCAAGAGCAAACGTGGACCTCAGAAGGGTGCCAAGCAAGGCAGAACTGTGTTTGTTGTGCATCATCCACATTTTCCATGGCTCTCATCTGGGAGGGCAGGGCTGGGCTCACGAGCTGAGCACATGATAAGGGACAGAGAGTGCTTTATTTGTTGTTTACATCTCTGGCAGCTACCACAGGAGAATGAGCAGCTCAGCTGGCCTTGCCTTGCTGTGCCCAAGGGGTGATTGCAGAGCTCCCTCCTGTGCACAGCAGTGATCTCTGTGATAGGATCCCAGAGGCTGCACAGCCAGGTGTCCATGCATGGACAGCCCACCCCTTCACTCTGCTAAATGCAGAGCCACAGCTAGGGCAGGAAAGCTCCATTCTGCACAACCCAAATGTTCTGTAACTCTTTAAAAGATCTCCTGTGTCAAAATAATTTGGACATACATATTCGAGCATTAAAAATAGTAGTTCTGTTACCCTGATCGGTTTTTTCCACTCAGTGGAAGCTTGAAAACATGTGTGTTGTTTTTCAAGAGAAACCTCAATGAATTATTTCCTTTTTGCTGATTTTTAAAGTCAACAGTCAATGTACTCAACCAAACCAGCAGAAAAATACTAAAATGGATGTGAAAGGACAGTGCAAACCATCTCCCCCTCCTTCAAGGCCTACTCAGGTGCAGTGGCTCTGTGCTATAAACACTCTGTATGTTCCAGCCTCAGTTGTCAGAGCTCCTGGCTGCTGTGCTCTGGAGACGTGGGAGCAGATGGTGCTGGAGCTGTGCCACGGACAAGGTTTGCACATGCGAGTTTCTGAACAGAGACAAATCGGCTGAAAAGGGCAGTTCATGTTACCCATGGCTGCTTGGTGGAACTCTGCAAGAACTTCTTCAGGTGCTTGCAGAAAATGAGGCTTTTACTGCCACTCTGAGATTTTGGAAAAATTTCCAGATGTGATGGTGTGAGGTCTCAGCAACTGGAGCTAAAGGTGGTGGAGGTGGTACTGGAGCTCACTTTTATTAATAGAAAAAAGATCAAATTCATAACTGATTAAAACAAAGCTAAAAGCAAAGTTTATGCAAGACTGACCAGATTGAAAAATGAAATCCCAGTGTCTATCAATTTGCAGTGTTTACACACTGTTAATCATCTCCAGCAGCCAGCAAGAAGTTTTATTTTAAAATCTTCTGTGTGATTTTATTTAGAATAGAAATATAGATGCAATATGTAGTGTTCAAAACTTACCCCAAAACATCTGGAGGTCACGAAAGGAAAAAATAGCTCAGTCCTCTGTGTAGATGAGCAGAGCTTTGCAAATTGGCCATTGTAAAGGAGTGTCTGCACTGCCTGGGCCACCCTCAGCAGGTGACCCAGCCACAATGGCTGGGCTCTGCATCTCAGCTCTGCTCTGGAAGCCCTGAACAGGGCATTGAAACTGTTTCATCTCAAACCTTGTGTAGTGTCACAACATAAACCCTGAGCAACCAAAACAGCAAGTCATTCACATACAGGGTGATTTGGATACCTCTGGGCAACGTTTGGAAATTTTCTCAATATGCAGATAAAATATTCTTTGTGTCATTTTTAAAGATAGACTAAAGCAGTTTTCAGTTCAGAATTGAATGCAGCCTGTATCTTTTGTTCTTGGAAAAGACCCTAGGGCCGAGGCCTAGTAACCTGGATCTGAGCACAGCCTCGGTGCTGAGTAATTAACCAACTGTAATTAATGGCAGAAAATCCCCAGGCTGTGAATTCCCAGCAATCATGAAGGGATTACAGCCCTTGGCAATGGAATTATTGTGTCAGAGTACACAACCTTTAAATCAATATGGTGTCTAGCAGCAAAGCTGTGGATACAGGTACTAGTTTTGCATTTTTGTTTTGTCTCCATGCAAACTTTTAACTGGAACATCCCCATCCTCACCCCCTCTTTAGTATTGAACTGTTCAGTGTTAAATAAAATTGGCAAATATGAGTATTTTTTACATACAAATTAAGAAATTCAGGACACTAAAATCAGGAAGTAGCTGGGCTTTTGAAAGCGGACTGAGAATTCAGCTTAATGCTGAATATGAAGAGCAATACTCATAGAAAGTGAGTAAGTACAACCAACAACATATCAGGAGTTTAGTCTGCGTGGAAGTGAGAATGATAATCCACAGACTTGTGTGTTTCTTTTGCCAGCACAAAACTCTGCCTCGGCAGGGCTTTGTTCCCCTTCCTTTCCTTGCTGCTGAGCGCTGTCTCCTGGGTGCTTTGGCTGTTAACACAAGCAATATTTACCCAAATGTCGCACCTAATTGGACATGCTAATGCTCTGTGCATGAGAGATGAGGATTACAAAGGAGCTTCCTTTCACCTATTCTGACAGCACAGAACAGTTTAAGATGCAACCTACCTTTTATGGGGTGGAACTAAGATTAAAGGGCAATTTTTCATGTAGATAAATAAGCTTATCCAGTTTTATTCTGTTGACAGCAGCGTTATCAGACTGGGACATACCCAATTGTACTGAAGTGTGGTTTAGAACATCCCAATATTCACTCCAGAAAGAAGCTTTTAGATATCAAAGTGCTAAAAAGTATTTTTCATGGGAAGGTAATGACCTGGACACTGTGCACATCCTTAGGCTTATATTCACTCGTTTAAAGCAGGAAGATCAAATCCTGGGTCTGATAAGCTCAAAAGGCATCTTTTGCCAAAAAATCCAACAATTCAAACCCAAGAATGTCACAGTGGTCTGTTTTTGAAAATGTCTGATCACCTATTGCTTATAACAGCATTATGTTCTCTCTCCAGTCTTGTCTGCAAACAGGTCTGGAAGGGCTGGGAGCATCCCAGGATGTTTGCCTCTCAGGCAAAGCAGCTGGGAATTGTGCTGAGAATTCTGTTCCAGTTGTTACCACTGGTTCTGTTACTGAGGAGCATGACTTTCCCTCGAAGTGGAAGTGTCTCTGAGGTTTAATTTATAAACGTAGGCAGAGCTCTCAGTAACTCGTCAGGCAGACGCTGGATGGAGCCCTGCTCTCTGGGGACACCCACTCCTGCTATATCCGATGTGGCAGCGTGGATCAGAGAGGAAAAGCTGCCTTAATGAACCCTTCAGGCGCTTTCTCAAGAAAATGCTGGATCTAAAAATAGTGTGGAGCAGCAGCTGTGGCTCCCATCCCGGGCAGAGACTGTGCCTAGCCCAGGCAGGACAGGGCCTTCCTCTGGGGCCAGCTGGGAGAGACAGAGAGTCTGGGGCTGGGGAAGTGCCTGAAATGAAAGGGAATGATAAAAATAAGTCTCTTCCAAAAACCAGTCAATCTGGGTTTGATTGCACTGGAGAGGGGAGTTCCTCTGGAGCTGGCTGCAAAGGGAAGAGGACTGGAGCCAGCAGCTGAAGCTCCTAGGCACAATGACAATGTGTTTTGGAAAGTTCTGGATCAAGTCTTTTTTTATTATTATTATTCTGTGGTTGAGTGTATGCCTCTGCTGGAAATGCAGTTTAGCTTCATCAACCACACTTGTTTATTTCTAGATTTATTTTTTTAATCAAAATTATAGAGTAGCATTGCCAGTGCTTATTACACCAAAATAAAGTCAGGACAAAGCCCCTTGAAGCTACAAACATTTTCAGGCCTTTCATTAGTATATCGAGAATTTAATTCTTAGAAAGAAAAAATAAGCATTAGAAGCATAATGCTAACATTTCCTGGTGGTTTTTTATGTAAGTAAGGCATTTTTGAGATTCCTAATTTCCCTTTTCTCCAGTCCTGTTTCCCCCAGGCAGGCAGGGGTAGCATCTGTCAGTGGTAAGAGGGGACCCCAGGGCAGTCAGTGCCAGGGCTTTGGCCAGGGCTTGCCTGCCACAGCTGCAGGAACTGAAATGCCCCAGCTGAGTGCTTCTTTTTCATTGGCTTCAGATTTGGGAGATTGTTTTTAAGGGGCCCTGATATTTTGAAAGTAGTCTGATGTGGTTCCTGCTTGTTTTAGTGATAGATTGGCTGACAGCTTTCTGCTTGTTGTGTTGTCATCAAATACTGGCACTTTCACTTGGGTCAGAGGCTGAATGTGTAACCTCTTGGTGATATTAATCTCCTTATATTATCACTGAAACACTGCCAGCCCATTTTATGGACTGGTATCCTTATATTGACTGGAGATGCCCTCAGATTTTCCTTTAAATTATGTTGCAAATTCAGGAGTTGCCCACACACAACAGAATAATCCAGGCTGGGTCCTGTTCTGCATCCAGAGATAAATGCCTGTGAGACATTTTCCAGTGTATTTGAAGAAAGAGAGCCTCAGCTTCTCTAGTGCCATTCTCTTTCCAAGCACTGAACTGCCTGGAGTTTCTGGAAGAAGCAATTACAGACAGTAGTGTGTCAGCCACATCAGGGCTGAGGAGGTAGGGAGCAAGTGTAGATCTGCAGGACAGCACCAGCTCTGCCTTCCACTCCTGCTCATCCTGAGCTCTGGAAGCCTTCCTTCACCTACAGGACTTAAAAGAAAGCTCACATATTTTCGTTGTCCTCTCCAAGTGCTGCAAAGTGTTCAGTGATGGTGGTGTGGAAAGGAAAGGGGCCCAGAAGTGCACAAAAGCTGTTTACAAATTTCTGATCACTAAAAACCATTACTTGTGTTATTCCTCAAATTCCTGGTCTCTGTGTGGGACCCACTACGAGGCAGGTCAGCTGTTCATCTCCCACCTCAGTGACACAGTCAGGCATCTCTGACAAACTCTGGATATCTCTTCAAAATAATTTTATTAGCCCAAGTATCTTCAAATAATTAGATGTAAAAGCTATTACCAGCAATTCCATATGCAGGGCTGCAGCTTGAGTTTGGAAAACATATGGACATACCAAACTCTAATGAGCAGGCACTATCTTTAGAGGAGAAAGAAAAGCTGTTTTCCTTTATTCTGGAATCATGAAGTGAATGTTAATCAGAATAGTTACCATTTCAGCTAGTATCCATTGGGATTGAGGGAAACACAAAATAGCAGCATGTCAGTCTATTCCCAGCTGGGAATACAGTTCAACACACCACCTGGCAGCTTGCTTCTCTGGGTAGAAGATCTAGGAAAGTAGGAAGTATTGGTTGTCAGATTTCCTCTCATTGCTTTAGCACATTTCCTGTGGATCTCTGTAGCTGCAGTGCTTGCTGGGAGATAGAGCCCTCAGTGGCTCAGCACAGGGATCTTTGTGACAAGCTGAAAGCAGAGCTGAGGCTGCACAGGGGCAGCTGTGACCTGCAGTGTCACCTCCCTGCAGAGCAGCTTGGCTTTTCCTGGTTTTTAATGGATAGCTCACTACAGCAACAACCACCCTCGTGGGATGGCAAAGTGGGAGAGTGTCATGGGGTGGGAATCCTCTCTGAGCCCTGGGAGGGTGGAAGGAAGGAAGGAAGGAAGTGGGATCTGCCCTCCAATAGCCCCCAGACTCAGCTCAGCTCTTTGATCAGGCCTCAGCTGAAGTCCCAGCTCATGTTCTTTTCCCATGGTTCCACTTCTTTATTATTTTCTTCTATTTTTAATCATCAGGCTGACCAAGCTTCCTTCTCTGGGAGGCACAGGAACCAGGGCTTCTTCTGGGCACTTGCTGCCCTGGTTCTTAATTCCAGAAAAAGAAAGGTTGCTGGCGAAATCCAGGGTGAGATTTCTCATTCACTGGCACTCAGTTTGTCTGTACATTCAAATTCTGTCAGGACCTGCCCAACCACTGTTTTAATTGCTCCGTGGCACATTCTGTCCTTAGGGTCTGTCCCTCCTTTGAACTGAGATCACCTTAACCCCATCCCAAGTTTGATGCTCTCCACAGATTTCAGTGCTGCCACAGGCCAGTACTTATAGCATTAGTTCTTCTTTTATTTCAAGTGAAGCCGTATCATTTTGTCTTTCATGGCAAAACCAAGCCTGTTTCACCTCACTACAGTTTTCTGAAAGCAACTCTTCCTGTTAATTGAATTGTGTGCTTTCTTCCATCTCTCTTCTATGCTCAGGAGTGTCAAATTCAGTTCACACTTATTAGTGAGTACTTTCCTGTACACTACTACTGCCAGTACTTAACACAAAAGGCAGAAAAGTTCTCATTTGAGGAATAAATACACTGGATCCAAACCATAAATATTTTTGGTTCAATAAATGTCACTGCTGTTAAAGTAAACCACTACTACCACGTACCAAAGGAATTCTTGCCTGGTTCCTGTGCTGGATCAATGGCCACTTTTCATCCAGGGGGACAACGGGCCACATTCAGGGAGCAGGACAGGCAACTGAAGGGTATTTTCAAGCCATAGGGCAGAGACAGAATATTGTGAGGTACTGTCCTACCTTTGGAGAGGAGCCAAGCACAGTATTGAAAATGTTTTCCTTCTGAGGAACATCCAATTGCTACAGCAGGTACTATGTGAATAAGAGTAAGCAACATTTTTCAAGGTTAGCAGGAGAATAAAGAGCTAAATAAACCCATCAGTGAATTTAAAGTGAATGCAAGGTGAGCTAATAAAAATGCAGAATGAGCAAAGATCTAAATATTTCATCTGGACATTCACAACCCAGAAGGGATGGTGGCTCTGTCAGAGGGGACTTGGTGTAAACCAGCTTGACTCTGAGCAATCCAGTCAGTTTCAGCAGAGTGCTTTTCTTGATCAAATCCACACCTCCCAGTGAAATTATCTGCAATGTGATTTGTCTTGCCTGACCAGAATGCAATGAGAACACACTCGTGTGTGGCAATACAGGAGTTTCTGTGCTGTTGTTGACAGCTTCAATGGTTATTTTCATAAAATTGGAAAATAATCACAATGCTGCCCACATAGAAAGTGGAAATATTTTGAGAAAGTTGAAGTGTCTTTGGGATCTCTATGTCAAAGGGATGGAGGCAATGCAACACTGAATTACCAAAAGATGCCAGCCATGAAACAGCAGAATCCAGGGCATGAGAGGAGGGAAAGACACACAGTTCACAGGCACTGTGTGATTGCCTTTGGAGAAAATATCTTGCAAAGCTGTCAAATGCGGCCATTTCTTTGACATCTGCAGATGCAAGTAAACATCTGAAGACAAGTTTGGGTTCTGAATGGAACAGCTGCACTGTTATTAGAAGATTCATAAAACCTACAAAAGACCTCATTAATTTCTAAAGCCTCTGAAATGAAGAGTGTGCAGAATAACATCTGCTCATCTTTCCTGAGGTCTATTGTTGCATCTGTCCTGACAAAGAATCCCAAAGAATGCACTTTGTTTGTATGTTTTCTAAACATTTTAGGAGACATAATTTCTAACAGCTCATTTGAATCTCTAGGAATATCTTTTGACACAAATTCCCTCTGCAATCAAACAGAAATTAAGAGGAAAATCTGTTCTTGTTTTACTATTTGAAAAAGAAATCTGCTGAAAATCAAACAAGTACAGCTGCCAGAGGCACTGATGGGAATGGTCAGGTACTGAATGATTGGTCCCTTTCTGTGATTTTCCTTTGGTCACAAAAAGCTTTTGCTCCCACAGTGACTGCGGGGGAGGGAGAATACACGGAATTTTCAATGCCTGTAAAAACCTTAGAGGTCTTCAACAGTACTGCAATAATTTAATGATGGAAACAGGAGTGTCAGTGGAGAGGTTACAGGGAAATATACCACCTCTTTTTTCGTCCTCTTCAAAATATTCCAAACAATAACAGACGCAAGAATGGTAAACCTGAAAGTAAAATTAAGCCCTTGTTATTGATTTAGCTTTAGTTCTTCATCCTCCTGAGTGCTATCCAGGTCAGAGGGTTATTTTGTAAGATGGAAGAGTTTCTGTGCAGAAGCTTGAAAAAGGCAGTGCTGTAGGATAAGCTCAGTAGAATCACTGAGTTATTTGGGGATTGTGCAGGAAAAATAGAAGTGCCAGTACTGCTAGAAAAGCCATTGTCTTTCTTCATTCCATCACCAAGGTCAATGAGCAAACAAAGACTTCATTTAGTGTTGGACCAATGTGATCCTGAGATTTAATGTGTTTGAAAGAGACAACGTGAAGAAAACTTTGAACATTTTAATTTTTCTAACTGGATAATTCTGGCTTCCTTCACTATGACCTTGTGAGTGTCTTGGGTAATCCCATCAAGGTACAGGGAGTTCCTTCTTGACTGGCATTTTCTAAACATTTTGTGAACTTTTCTCCTCTCTCTGTCTCTCATTCTCTCTCTCTTTCTCCTTCACGCTCAAATCAGTACTTACTAAAATAAATTCAAAAATTTTATGTAATTAATATTGATTACTGTAGTTAGTGGTGCTGAAAATGCAGTTTATTGACTGTGCTGCCTCACAGACCCTCCTGCAGAAGCTGATATTTTAGATCAGAGTGGTGGGATGGCTTTGGAATCTGCACCTCCAGTCTGTTCCAGATGGGTCCAGATGACAGGTCCAGTCTCTTTGATTGGACTGGAATAGGATAACATTTCAAATGTGACAAATAGAGTGATAATTTTAATATAATCCAGATTGATAATATTATTCGAATGTTATTTTTAACATACATAAATGTTATTTCAATATCATCTGTAAATTAGGCAACAGCCATCTTTGTTACTTTTAATAATTGGTAATTGAAAAATATTTCCCATCTGTTTATAATAAAAAGCATCTGCTCAACATCTGCCAGAGAAGAAAAGTCTTTAGTGGGAGAGAATATGTGGATTGGAGAAAATGAGGTCTCTGTTCAGAGGGCAGAAATCATTGTGTGCACCTGCATTATCTGTCTGTTCTGATTTTAAATTCACTCACTCCAGAGATGGTTTCCCAGGAGGAGGAAGAGCTGCCAGCTCTGCCTCAGCCTCAGCCCCACATCCCCCTCTCCACCATTGTCTAGCTCTGCCTGCATTTAATTTATTATTATTGCAACATTAATGAGAAGCACACATTCATCCAAGAATCACATCACGTTTTATTTTTCTACCTAGTAAAGTAAATTTAAATTTTATTTAGTCCATTCATACCATGTAATCTAGTACTCCAACTTCCATTGGCTCATATACATGAATAACTTGAGGGACTAAATAAATCATTATATATTCTATAGTATGTTATTCCTGTGATGGCTTTTCAAAGCAGATTTAGGAAGTTAGCATGTTAATCACCTGCAATCCATGATGACCATAAGGTCAGCCTCAAGGATCTAGATAGATCTGTACTTGGAAGTGTGTAACTCATCATGTTCACATAGAATTTCAGTTTCATCTAGAAAGATCTTTTCACAATTAATGCAAGAAAAAATTTCATTTTACCAGGTCAGAAATACCCAAACCTTTGACATCTGAACAGTTTTTCAGTCACCATCCCATAGAACTGCTCTGAGTCTGGATGCTACATGCAGAGCAGGCATTTGAGGGTGTTTTGCTTCTTAAATGCAAAACTAATGAAACTCGGAGTGATGGGTTTTAGCAGCAGCATCTAAATACTGATCCAAACAGGAAGCTTAGCAGCTCTCTGCAGATGTGTGCAGGGCCAAGGAGATCCTGGGGTGCCCTGGCAGAGTCCCTGTACAGGGGCTGGAGGCTGAGGCCAGGGCAGAGTGGCTGAGGCCAGGGCAGAGTGGCTGAGGCCAGGACAGGGAGGCTGAGGCCAGGCAGGGAGGCTGAGGCCAGGACAGGGAGGCTGAGGCCAGGGCAGAGTGGCTGAGGCCAGG
>VZTR01025638.1:216401-229480 GCA_013400775.1 Chaetops frenatus
CAGGAGCAGATGGGTGAGGCACGGGCAGGGAGGCGGAGGCCGGAGAGGGAGGCTGAGGCCAGGGCAGGGTGGCTGAGGCCAGGGCAGGGAGGCTGAGGCCAGGGCAGGGAGGCTGAGGCCAGGACAGGGAGGCTGAGGCCAGGACAGGGAGGCTGAGGCCAGGCAGGGAGGCTGAGGCCAGGACAGGGAGGCTGAGGCCAGGGCAGGGAGGCTGAGGCCAGGCAGGATGGCTGAGCCACAGAGCCCTGTGCCAGCCTGGAGAAGGGGAAGGTGGTGCTTCTGCCCAGCCCTGCCTGGCTCTCCCAGCTCCCCAGGACCTTGGATGTGCCCCTGGATCCAGGAGCACATGGGCAGAGTGGGCACAGAGGGAACCCTCAGCCACAGCTGCATCCTCCGGGCACCTCTGCTGGCTTTGTTCTGCTTCAGCTGCGGCCAGTCTGACCTGACATCTGCCATCAGGCATGGATTGCCCTTGGAGACATTAACCTGATCAATTATTCTGTAGTTGTCCTTAATAAATTCTCATTTTGCATTAAAACTGAACCACAGACAGAGGAGAACCACTGTTGTGTGCAGCTTAGGCCATAACAAACTGTCCATGGAGTTTGTCTTGGCCAGTGTCTCTCACCTCCTGTCTGGTGATGATATGGACTGAGTTTGATGTGTGTAGGGCAAGGGATGTGGCAGCAAGCTCTCTGTGCAGCCATCCTTCCCCAATGCAGTGAGAACCATTGCTGGTTTGTGCCCTCAAAGCTTGTTAAATCCTGCCTGCATTTAGGTTTCTTTTTATCCCTCTCCTGTAGTCATAAATGCTTTTGTTACAAATCAAAGCAGTGAGGAGATACGTCTGTCTGCACCATGAGAGGACACACGTGTCTGAACCTCTGCCACTCTGTCACATCCTCCTTTGAGCCACTTGGTAGAAAATACCTTCAGCTCTAAGAATCAGGAGTTCTCCCGGCCGCCAAGCTGGGAAAAAGTTGTGCCTTTAATCAACTTCAGAGCCAAACACATAGAGGCCTTAGGGGAGTAAAAGTTTCAGTAGCACAGAGCATATCAGAAGGCTGCCCTGGGGCAGTCTCTGGCAGGTGACAATTTCCATGGCAGCAAACCCAGGCCAAGTTCACGGCAGGGACACTCAGAGCCAGCCATCTACAGCTCCAGGTTATCATCTGCAAGCAGTGGGAACAGTGATATATGAAATGCAAAAATGTCCTGCGAATGGTGTTTATTGATGCAACTTCAGATCTTCATTTCATTGGATATATTGAACAGCTCGAATAACACTGGGAAGGAATTATCAAACAATTACAGGATTAATTTGCCCCTTCAAAATTTGATTACATGTTTTCTGTCATCTTATCCTGTCACTCAGCGAAATCATAATTGTTTCCCTGCAGCATAAATGTTAGTGAAATGTGCTGTCCAAGTCAATCAGTGTTATGAAGAAATTAATTTAGCCCAGTTCCTGTTGCTAATGAACTTTTCCATTAGCTGCAGGCTCTTGTCTGTAGTCTGTGCTGGTCAGGCAGAGCAGCTTCAGCAGCAGTTTTGCTGCCTCTCTCTCATGTGGCTCTGTCAATGCATCCCCATGTGAAGAGGGCACAGAGTGCATGTTTTTGTGGAGAGCTGTGTCCTCTGGCCATAGATCAGAACATGGGCTTTTGGTGTGATGGATCTGCAGGTGTGTTTGGGCCAAGTTAGAATGCAAATACCCCAAAACGAGACAGGCTAAGCCTGGCACAGTGCCAGCACAGTAGGGTTTGCCTCTCACAGTTCTACCCCAAATTTGACAAAGCATTGACAAAGGGTTTACCTACATAGCAATTAGAGAGCACAAGTTCACAGGACCAAATAATTTTGGTGAGAAATTTGTTTTCTGTGCTGGTTCCTTTTAAAACCTCCATGATTTGCTGCCCCAGTCACCTGGACATCAGTAATTGGGGAGTGGTGGAGATGGAGCTGCAAACACAACAGTATTGTCCAGGGACAAATGCTGCAGATTTGAGTTCCTCCCGTTTGTGACTAAGTTTGACACAGAGTCCATATTACATTACACTGGGCCTTTATGAAAAGCTATAGGATAAGTTAAAATTTATATTATATTTGATAAAATATGACAGAAGATACAATATAAGAAAAAGTAAAGTGCTGAGATGTAGCCCTATATTCCTGCTCAGTACCCAGCTCTTCATTCTTCCTATTGTAGTTCCTTTAGCACTGTAGTACCTCTGGTTCTGGAATTAATTATTCAGCCATTCCTCCAACAAAGAACTTGAGTGCAGAGACAGTCAGTTTGTAGAAGATGCTTATTTAGGTGACACCTCTACATGGCAGTTAAGCATGAAATAAATAATACTGTGGCATCCTCACCACAGCTTCCTATCTGAGTCAGCAAGGAGAGGGTTGGTCTTTATTGCTGTTTCTCTTTAGTATATGATTAGTATACAGTTTCTTTTCGAGTGCTTTTCTCATGGATGTTTTGAGTTGGAGTTTTGGTTTCCAAGATAACATTCCTCCTCACTGAAAGACAACATAATTTTTCTGACTTGTCTTTTCATCAATTATGCCATGCCTTCCCCCTAATAATACAGGGGGAAGATATATTTCCATTTTAATAGCAGAATTCCCTTATGTGCAGTGATGAATGGTTGAGATCCTGACCTGACCTGAAGTCTGCTGAAATCAACAAGTACCTTCTCTTGGCTTTTGTTGTCTTTGGATCAGGCTGTGGAGCATGATCCTGTCCACTGAAGTCAGTGAGAATTCTGTCTTTGGTTTCACTGAGCACTGTCATTTTATAAACAGTGCATTTCATGGTGGCAGGCTGTTTCTCTGGTAAAATGAGCTACTTGCAAAATCTGAGTTTCCTGGGGACATGATGTTATAGGTGGAGAAATGAAAAGTCAGATGGTCAAGTCTCCCAGAAGTTCACTGGCCTTTTCCTCCTGTGTTTAGTGTTACTTTATGACTGACATGACAGCAATTGTTATTCCAGAAATCGTTATGATAAAGCCTCATGTGTCACTCAGCAAACTGAATATCTCATTCCCCTGGGACATTCAATCGCCACTGAAGAGTCATTCCAAAATTTTTGTTGGCAATTTGGATTTGGAGATTATTGCTAATTTGATGACAAATACAGTTTTCCCTTTCCCTCTGCCAACCAGAAAGGCTCATTTAAAGTTTACGTACATGAGTCCTGTGAGCCTGAGGAACACAGAGCAGGTTCTCAAAGCACAGGAACCACCATGTCGAGACCACAGCTCCACCAAAAATGGGTCTGTAAGGTCCACTCTCTTTCCTCTTCAAAGTGTGGGGAGCCTCTGGCAACTGAGGACATGAACTTTCTGTGTCTGTACAATTCTCAATTGTCTGCTATGTGGTTACCATATTGTCTATGTGTGTCACTTGGCTTTGCAGCCAACTCATTTCTGAGCAGCTTCATGAGTAGCAGGTCACAGACCGCCTGACCTGGGCCAGCTGCACCTTGAGGTGTCACCCTGGAAGGCTTCTTTAGGGAAGGCTGTCATTAGACTAAAGCAGAAGACTCAAACTTCCTGCCTTGTTTCTGTATTTAAAGTTAACTTGTCCCAGTTGCAGGCATACAGAAATGGGATTTTGATACTGTTCCCTTGTTTATGCTCATGGCAGGGTAAATATATGAGATATGTCATCAGCTTTTATTCCCCCACACACCCTGACAGCCCCACAATGTGCATCTGTGTAGGACTCAGGGCATTCCAAGGAGCAGGAGGGTTTGTGGCCTTAGGCCTGTTAAGCCATTTAGGCAGCCCTGATTTGTCAATAATCCCCTCCTGAATCAAAGCTGGGCAGCAGTTCCTGCTCAGCCTCTTGGGTGCTCCTGTCTGCTCCACTCAATTTGCTCGGGGTTAGCAATGGCTTCATTAGTGGTGGAATGCTTTTGGGAATAGAACTCCCTGGCCAAAGCTGGTGAGAGGCTGCTGAGGATTAGTCCCACCTCCCCATCTCTGGCAGCATCTCTGGATAGTGCTTGGAGCAGAAATCACTCGCCATCAGAACAACACACAAAGATACAACCAGTGACTGTAGTTCATCCTACATGCTGGGGCAGAGCTGCCTGCTCCCTTTGGATGCCCAAGCACTCCCTTGTGCAGGCTAGACTGGGAACGTAGCTGAGGATGGCTTTATTCCTCTGTCACTGGAGTTTCAGTGGTGCCTGAGGACTAAGACGAAACAGTTTCAATGCAAAAGCTAAAGGAGAGAGGTGGATGTGTGCTCCCCAGGCTGAGTCCCTGGATCACAGCTGTCCTCGTTTTCTGCTTCTGCAGCAATGTAGACAGATATTCCAGTATGAGTTTGCTGGCCCCTCCTAGATCAGCCCCAGATGTCAGCCCTGCCCTTGGCTCCCTGGGGCACAGGACAGCCCTCACCACTCCAGCTCTGAAGGCCTCTTCTCAGGGAATTCATTGGCTTCAGCAGCAGTGAAGTCTGAGCCATGTTTTGACATGAGAAAACTCCTTGTTTTCTTTAGAAGGTTCATGCAATTCCCAACTGTCTTCAACTGCTGATGGCAAGAACATGACCAAAAAAACCCTTTCCCACTCCTCTAGGGATGTCAGTCCTATCTTGTCTCTCCAAATGAGGGAGACACAGCTGGTCCTGAACTTTAGGAGTGGATCTGCATGTTCATTAACTGCCTGGACAGTAAATTGTTTAAACATCCAGAGCACTATTAGTTTTTGTCTTCAAAGCTTTGGAAATCCATCTTGCTCTCCAATGATATGGAGAAAACAAATAAAGCAAAAGCAGCACATTTACAGAAATGTAGAATATGTTGTATCTAAAAATACATTTAACCTCAGCTGAAAAATCAGAATAATATATGCCATGATCTGCTTAATCCCTGAGAATGGAAGGATAAAACATTCTTGATACATGAAAAGCAAAGCCTTGTCCAGTTTTGGTCCATGCTGGGAACTGTTCAAGAGTGACAGGGAAGGACACACACTGCTGGCATGGATGGGAAGCAGGCAAGGTACTTCAGATTAACATTCTGGTGCAACCAGAGGGCTCAGCACGTCTGAGTAATTGACTGCAAATTGGCAGATGGCGGTGGTAAGAGGATTACCATGAATCAAGTTAGATGGCAAGTGTAACAAAGCAATAGCAAGCAAAAAAACCATTGCTTTTTTCATTCCAATTAAAAACTAAGTGAACACCAATAGCTTTGAAGCGTACTGACTGACAGCAGCTTTTGATGTCAGCTCAGAGCTTCCCCAAAGCTCCTCTTCCCTTTCTCATCTGTCCTGAGCTCCCTGGGGCTCTGTCCCTGCTGCCTCCACTTGCACAGAGTGTCTGGAAGTTTTTCCATGCTGTCCTGATCTGGCAGCACCTTGGGTGCTGGGCTGTCACAGGCAGAATTGCCCTTGAGGTGCACCAAGAGAAGGACCTCAACATCCCTTGTTCTTTACAGCCTCATGAATGCAATGGGTCAGGGCTCAAGCCATTGCAGTGTCCCAGCCTCTGAGCACGTGGCATTGTGGCACAGGAACTGTTCATGGATGTGTGTTTGCCCTGGCACCTCTTCCCTGGCCCGTTCAGTGTCTGGTCCCTTCTCCCTTCTGTTACCAGGAGATGGCACAGCCCATTCCAGACGGATCTGACAGCCTGAGTTAAGTTTGAAAGAGCGAATCTCCAGGCTGGCAAGAGAAGGTGGAACAGAAATCATCTCTTCCTACACTTGTCCCACAGGACACCCAGCCTTGGCCAGGTCATGCCACACCAGCTGCTGGTGGAGAGGGCTCTGTTCCCATGGGTGCTATTCCCAGCATCCCTTCCCCAGCACCAGGTGATCCCACACAGTTCCTGAAGCTCTGCATTTTATTGAACTTCCAACTGCAAGAATTTCAGAGGGCAGAGAGCTGTAGAACCATGGAACATCTTCCTGTTTGGGAGGCAAAGGTTGGTGGTTACAAATGAGACATTCCAAAAGTCACTGTGTGAGTGTTGGAGCTGAGGGAAGCCCCAAAGAGCCACAGTTCCCTCCCTGCTTCTCTAACCAAAAGAAGGCCAGTGTGGAAAGAGGCGGGTTGGTGAAGAGCAGAAGGTTTAAGGTTTGCTTGGCTCCACAGACCCTGAATTTCACACGAAAACCCAGGATGGCAAGACACCTGCCAAGGAACAGATCTGTTTGGCTCATCAATTACTTGATTTTTGTGTAGCCTTGAAACTGGAGAGGAATCAGGACAAAGGTATCATTATAGAAATAAAATATATATCATTATATACAGCTTTATCTGACACTAACATTAAAGGATATATTTTCAAGAGTTTCAGTGAGCCCAAACCATTCAGTCTTCAGAAGAAGAAAGTGCTTGAGATTTTGAAGGACTCTCTCTGTTCTTGGTTTTCTCCTAGAGCTGTGTTTCCCTTCAGCTGCTGTTTCTGCTACTTCGTGCTTCTGCTAAAGCAAATAGATCATTTTGCTTTTTGTTAGTTCAGTTTAGGCAGAAGTTGGGAGAAGGACTAAGTAGAAATTATGCAAGGGGTTTTTGCCATGGAAATGAGGCAAATTCCCGTTCAAATGGCTCACGCAAGTGCAAGCGTCACCACCTCTTCCTCGGGAATGGATGACAATTGCTGCAGTGCCACTCTGTGGTGGGACTGAGAAACAAATCCACAGTACATTTACCTTTACCAAGGGCAGGTGGGGAACCGAGGAGCTGCGACACTGAGCTGTGGTTTAATTCGAGGAGCTGCGACACTGAGCTTGGTTTAACTCGGCTCAGCTCAGTTCTGCAGAGAGAAGGGTCACGGTCTGCCCTGAAGGTGCATGAGCCCCAGGCCCTTTGGCCAAAGCCAGTGGGTGCTCCCAAAGCACTGCTGACACTCCCAGGGTGTCACCTTCCAACCTCTCCAGATCCAGGACTTGTCCAGCCTTTGGCACTTGAGCACATCATTGGTCCTGGGCATAGCAGGGAATGTTAAGTTGCTGACATAGTTCCACTGAGCTGTCCCAGAGGGAGAATGAGCTGGAATAAAGCAGAACATGGGTACCCAGTCTCTGGGCTGTGTATCCATGTCTGAATCTTTTTGCAGGGTTTCACCTGCTGATGCTTCTTTCTGCCTTACACGTCTTCAAAACCTGACTAAACCTTAGCCAGTGTCCAGAGGTCATCAGAGGAACTGACGAAGGGATCATAGTTTCCTTTTTCTAATCTCCACGTGGATGTGACTAACCCCTTAATTCTTTCAAAATTCGGCAAGAAGTGGGGAGGTCATAGGTGCAAGAAATGCCACCGAGTTCAGAAGTTTTACAGCAATAATTAGCACTGAAAATTCAGCTACTAAATGACCCTGGTTTAATGTGTTGGTGGCTGGGCTGTGCCCCTGCCCTTTGCTCAGGGCAGGAGGTGGAGCTCAGCCCTGCTGTCGCAGTGGGCAGAGAGCAGGAGCGGCTCCTGCCCAGCCCCGCGGCTCCCTCTGAACCGGCTGTGCCCACCCAGCAGCCCCGGGCTGGGCCCGGCCGGGCTTTGGGCAGGGATGGTGCTGACAGAGCAAACCCAAACCCTGCATCCCCTGCCTGCCTTATTGTGCAGGAGGCTACGGAACACCAGCTCAGCCTAGGAGCCTTCATCTCACCTCCAATTTTTGCTGAGCATGATGCAGTATGACAGGAGGGTGATGGGGGAGAGCAGCTCACTGCAGGAAGCACCAGTGTGGCACCAGGGCAAGGACTGACAGAACATCACTGCCAAAGTCAGAGCTAAGTGAGAAAAGAGAGCCACAGACATGTTCTTGAGCAACACAGACATTGTGCGGTGTGTGGGCAGTTTCAGCCCTGTTGTGGCCTTTGCACATCCTTAGAGGTCCCGGGCTATGACGTGCCCAGCACTCCTTGAGCTTGGCACAGAAATGGCACCTGAACGCCCACACCTGGGAGCAGCAGGGACACGAAGTGACACCTCTGAAAGTGCTCTGCCAGCCCTGCTCCCTGCGGATGGGCTGGAGCCGGCTGTGGCTGCACAGCTCTTTAACCCCGATCACAAGGGGGAACCAAGGCTGCAGCTACAGCGGCAGAAATTCCAGAAATTCCTGCTTCGGGCTGCCTGTGATGCAAATCAGGGTGTGAGCCCGGGAGAACCAGTGCTAATGCTGATCTCTCACTGCTTCCTCCCAAAACGATGGCTTGCTTTTCTTTGAAGAAAATGTAGTTTGCCTTAAATTCATCAGAAAAGAGCAGATCATTAAATGCTGTCTACCGGCACAGCTCCAAGCATTTAAGTTTCTGGGTGATTTCTGCATTACCTGGTGACTGAGCAATCCTGCACCAGTCACGGTCAGGCATTGCCTAGTGATTAACTGCAATATTGGGTTTAAACAACCTGCATTGTTCTGATCATTGAGTCCAGTCCACTGGCACTCCCTAAAAGACTGTCTGAATGCATGATCCATACCTGGAGTGAAAACTTCTCTGTTTTTCCAAAGGTACTGTTGTTTGAGCCTTTCCCAGATTCTGGTAAAATGTCTTTGACAGTAACTCCACAGTCAGGGACTTTGATCTAAAAGTCACAGCACTTTTAGATCTCCAGGTGTATTTTTCATTTTCAAGTTCAACACATACACTGTAGTTTAACCAAGAAAAAACAGATTTTTTTTTTTCATCTGTCATCTCTTTATCACTCGCTCTTGGTACACCAGAGAAATTATAAAGGGCAGATGCAGCTCTCAGCTCCAGTGAGGAGATTATTTGTAGTGTGTGCCAAAGCCACACCCTGGCTGCACATGCCTGGCAGTTGTTACAGGAGTGTGCTACTTTTCTGAAGGAGTCTGTAATACAAACTCCTCCTGGATTTCTAGCACATCACTGGGCTCATAAATATTTCTGAGGCTGGAAATCAGATGAACAGCTCTGTTTAGTGGCACTTGCAATAACTGCACGAGAAGGTCGTTATTTCTAACAGAATTCAGTCCATATGTGTTGAATCAAGTGAGTCTAAAAATAGCTGATTGGCTTGCTTTTCCACATGGCAAATGCTCCGAGTACTTCTGGAGACACGGGATAAACATGTGAGGCCACACTCTGCCATGAGCTTTCTGTTCTTTTAGGAGCTTTACTGCCTTTATTTAATTTTCACCAAAAGCAACAAAAAACCCAGAGGCTTTGCCTTTCCTAAAGTTGTGATTGTGATTTGGAGGGCCCTGTGCTTCCCGCCCCCTTTGGTGCTGGTGTCCCAAATCCATCCCAGCTCACCAGGTTGTTGTATGGCACAGTCACTTTGGTTTGGGTTTTGGGCAAGTCCCATGATACCGCTCTGTGTAGTTCTTAACAAAACCACACTGGGGAAATGATCCTAGAACCTGGGCTGGGGGACCCCTCCCTTGACCAGTGTTAAGCCTGGACAGGTCCTGGTTCAGGACCAGGGTGGGGGGGTGAAAAAGCCCCAGTTTCAAACAGGACATCAATGTGCCCCTCTCTGTGTTTTAGCTCCCACGATGTGGCCAAATGGTGAGTTACCTTTTGGCTCATGGTTTCCTACAGTAAATATAAGATGCGTGATATTGGTTATTCCTTACAACAGCCCTGTGGACAGCTTCCTACAGTCTGAAGTGTTCTAAAACACTGTAAAAATGCTAAATCACTTCATATGTTCCTATTAAAAAAAAAAAGTCACATGTATCCTTGTCTGATGACCTCAGGTTACAGGGCACCAGAGGTCAGAGCCTGAAGAGGGAAGGTGGAAGTTGCTCAAGATTTTGGGTGAGCCCCAGCATAGAGCACCCATGTGCTACCAGTGTGCCCAGGTCACAGCTGAAGAGCAAATGCTCCAGATATTGCAAAGCAAGTGGCATATGTTTTTATATTTAAATCTCACTTGAAACAAGGACTCTGCCTTTTCTTAGCAGGCAAGGCTCTGTTCCTTAACCATGGCAAGCAGGTAGAGACAGAAATAAATCCGTGACTGGCTGAAAGTCATGTCCAGTACAACTTTCATTTGGACTCTAAACTTGCAAGTTTTTCTGAAATCTCCAGTGAAGCCAACAGAGTTTCCAAAGGAATGCATTTCTGTTAAATCTCTTCCTCCCTCCCTCCAGCAGCATTGGAGGCTGCTATACTGCAGCCCTGCCTTGCTTTGCATAGCAAAGCCTGGAGATAAGGAGACAAGTGGTCACAGTGCACCTCCCCTGCCCAGGAGGGATGCTGGGCCTTCTCTGCACTCTCGTTTTATCCTGGTTCCCTGCAAGTGCTTTTCTCTGTGTGCCCCATAACCCCGGGATGTTGCCTTTCTCTGCCACAACCCAGACTGAACCTGGAGAACTGGGATTTTTCAGTTATTTCTGTCCAACATTTTGAAGCTGCAAGTCCTGGATCGTGTCTCCTTTCCCTCCGTCTCCCTTGTGCTGAGTTTTCTTTCTCACATTTCCTTCTCGAGGTTCTGACTCATTTCACTCTTTGTGAGCTCTCATTTGGCATCTCCCATGCTGTCTGCCTGCCAATTCCTTCAATCCCCTGTCTCTCCACTATGTTACTTGGATGCCTGCCAATTCTCAGCCTTTAAACTTCAGTATTTCTAGGATCTGCTCTCCTGAGATTTTTTTCCCCCTTTTTTTTAAAATTTCCTCTCCCTTTTTAAAATTTCTAACCATTTTTCCTTTGGCCCTGTGCTGAACTCTCTCTAGGCACAAGAAAAATAAGAAGGTTCTTTTTCGATCTGACTTGGAACAGATTGAATTCTGAAGTAGAGATTTGTTTCAATATGCTCCTGGAGGCTTTATTCAAAGTGCAGGGACTCTCAGCTGCCTCTTTAAAGAGATAGTCTGTAGATAAAGCAAAATTCACAGTTTTAATATGCTCCAGTGATCTATATATGCCAAACACTTTCATTTCTGACAGCCTTGGGAAAGGCAAGAGATGACAGACACCATTATTCTGACAATTTAATTCAGTGTTCTTCCTATTTTATATAAAGGATATTTCCCACAGTCAAGTACAACTGAATGAGGGAAGCTTGCTAATTTACAGAGGAGAAGAAATTCTGGGATGTTTTTCCATGCCACCCCTTTGATCAGTTCTGCAAGTTCAGAACAAGTATGTTCGAACGTGTACATCCATGCCTCTTTAAGGAAGGCAACTCCCCTGTTCTCCTTACCAACACACATCTGAGCCTTCCTTCAAGCTCACTCCTGCTCTGAAATCCTGTTGCTGCTCCTGTAGGTCCAGTTCCTATCAAAGGGCTGTTTGGTGCTTTTTGATAGAACAAAGCATGTGGGATATGTTATCTGTACGTGGTATCCCTCACAAGCTGGAGCCTGACCAGAACTCAGGTTTGTGCTGGCCCCAGCACCAGCCACGGCTTTCCCAGCAGCTCCCCCGAGCTCCCAGACACACGGATCGTGCAGGCAGATCCACACCCCCAGCTCCCAGCCAGGAGGTTTATTTATCTTTGCCTGAGGGTTCATATAAACTCCAAGTCCAGTAATAAACTGTGCAGCTTTCTCTGTCACAGGCTCTTGAATACTCTCGTTATGATTTAGTGTTTCTACAAATAACTGTTTTCTATTTACTCTTGTGAGCTGCATTGACAGCAGTGGGACTCTTGTTACAGTCTGTTGTGTTTCTTATTAAAGCCACATATGTTCATCACAGCTGAAATACTGCAGTGAATACCACAGGAATTATGCCTTAAGTGGAGTCTGAAATGTAAATCTCAGGGTACTGCTCTCCAGTGATTCATCCAAACTGCCTTTCACTGGTTTGCTCCTTAAGTTCTTTTACAAAGACACCCTGGTCTGTAAGAACTGTCACTGAACTGTCACTGCACAGCCCTTGTGCTGAAAGCCCTCACCAAAGGCTCTCTCAGCAGCCTCGGAGAAGGGAGAGGGCAAGAAGGTCCCAGAGCAGACACGGGGTTCTGCTGGAGGCAGGAATCTGGGCACGGTGATTCCTGCAGGGGTTTGCCTGTGGCTCTCCAGAAGGGAACAGGGCACAGAATGCCCTGGATGGTGGCTGATTGCTGGGGAGGCAAAGGGGAAATCAGGAAAACCTGTCCCTCCCTGTCTGTGCAGTGGTAGGCATCAGCCTCGGGAGCAGGAACGCAGGATGGAAGGCTGGAGAAGATAAGGAGGGTGCGCACGAGGCATCTCAGGAGTCAAAAGCAATGTGAGAAAAGCAGTGTCTGGAGCTCAGGGTCAGTCGATGTGTCTGCAAATCCTGCACGTGTTCTTCGTGGGATCTGTTTAAACTGGTTTATCTCTTATGAACTGGGTTTTTGCAAGTGATTTAATTGCTGGTTGGGTAAATGCTTGTCCCTGCAAAACACTGGAAATTGAAAAGAGCTAATAATTAATGTTTAATCGCTATTACAGCACTCGGTGTCTTTGCTGCAGCTCTACTTCATGTGGGCAGAACTAAAATAGGATTGGGTCAGCAGTAATTTAGCCTGATTAAGAATGTGGGTTTTGGACTCTTTGGTGGACTTTTCTTTATCATCTGTCTCCAGGTAAGATCAGTTAGATGCAGAAAAACTTCAGTGAATTCAGCTTGGGCAGCTTTTGAAAGCAGGTGAAAAATGCTGTTAGGAATGAGTCTTAAGTTTCCAGGGAGGCTGGGGAGAAAGGCTCTTCCCTTTTTTATCCAGTAGTTTAACCAGGGTCACTTTGGCTTTGCTGAATTTTATCTCCTCAAGGACAGGGAAATCTAAATTTCTCCATTTGCTGTTCACATTTCTCCTGCTTCAAGGCTCTTTTTTGAAATATATTGTAAAATAAGGTGAAAAAAGGATTGAATGCAATTCTTCTGTTGCTACTAGGGGAAGCAATGACAGAGGTCAAACACTTTCACAATTTTTGCACCTTCAAAGTTTTAGTCACGATACAGTTTCATCTGGAGACTTGTAAAGGTTGGTTGGAAACAAGCTTATCAGTTTAGGAATGTACATCATGAACAACTTCAGCTCTTTATCTTCCACAGAATTTGACTGCAGAGGAAACAAAGGATTAATAGGCCTTGGATTCTGGTGTTCCAGATGCCACAATGCTCTGAAGGGGTTGGACAGTGCTGGGAGGGATGGTCAGTGCTGGGAGGGATGGTCAGT
>VZTR01025644.1:26744-40008 GCA_013400775.1 Chaetops frenatus
TAAAGATTATAAAAACCCTAAGCACGAGCAAAAAAGAATTTTCAGTCTTTTGATGACACACTGAGAAAACTACCTCCATAAAAAGCCCCCAACAACAAAACAACCTGGAGCAAAGGTTTTAAATATAAAGTTTTGACATGAATAATGATTGAATATGTCATTGCTGCATTGCACAAATATGAAATTACAATGTCTTGTGATTTCAGGAAGTGCACTACTGCATGTTCTTTGTCATTAGGAAATTAACATCCTGTGCTTTGCTAGATAGTATATTTCAATCAAATAGTTAACCCATATCAATCTGCCAAATCAAGTTTCAAAAACTTTAAGATGCTTTGTGATTTTCAAATCATATTCAAACCTTTTAGCAGCACAGTTTAAATTTCAAAAGTTATGAAACCTCTAAATAATTCTACTTGTCTATCTTGCTACATCCAAACAAAAAGCTCAATAGCTGAGAACAGAGGGAGAAGTTTAGACTAACAGTCTTAGAAAATTTAAAAAGAAGCTATTACTCGTCTCTGTGTTCACAATGTTCATGCCACTTTTATGAATGTTTTTCTGGGGCCTAAGAAACTGAGGTTATTAATAAAGGCAATGTCTTATTGAGTGCTCTATGCAGAGAAATGACAAATGTGTATATCCAGAGATACTGTTCCCATGGAAACCATAATTCAACTAGATTGTGCACATATATTAAAGAATATGTTTATGCAAAGAGGATGAGATACGGTTTCTTTGGGGAGCATAACATTGACTTTACTGACTTTTGTGTGTGCTAAATGTCAACCATTATTTTGCATTAATATATCTTGTACTTTCTTTATTGCATTGTATTTGCTGAACAGCACACTGCATGCTTCTATAATGAAAGGATGTTTTGTGGTATTTTCATGCAGAAGATAAGATAGACATAAAGTAGTAACAAGACCTGAAATTATAAGTTTTCACTCTCAGGTTATTCATTCAGTGTCAAGCTTGGAGTCGAAAGACCATTTCCACTTACAGATTTGGACAGCTGCAGAGAGAGCCATGACCTCTTTGTTTTAGAGACTTACACTAGTGAAAACATTACACAAAAGAATCTACCTTAGAGCGTTACACTGTTAGCTTTCATCTTCAATATAAACAGAAGTTATAGATGCAGGAGTCTGGAAAGGAACTTATCAATATTACTAAGCTAGTGAGAGTTTAGCTTTCTGTTAGACAATGAAAAGCTACAGATTTACATAATGCTCATGTTACATCACAATAGCTGAAGAAGACCATCAAGGCCTGAATATTTATCAAGTTTTAGCTATAAAGGCAGTCTAAAAATACATCAGAGACTTATCTTGCAGGCGCAGTTGCATTGTAAATGAAGTAGAAAGCTGAAAAAACAATAAAAACAAAACAAAACAAAACAAAACAAAAATTGGTTTTCAGATTCCAATGACTGAAGCATACTTCATTACAAGATACCAGAATAAAAACCTAAGAAGTATCAGTTTAAATCCCACCCCAAGAATCTATGGGGACAGCTAGAATGACCAAAATTTAACACCTCTTTCTTTGCCTTACTTAAGTTTCACATTCATGCTCTACTGGGAGCAAGCATGAACTATCATGAAAAGACTAGGAAATTCCTAATTGTGGTGATTTGGTCCTGGCTAGCAGCAAAGTTCCCTCACAACTACTTGCTCACTCACTACCCCTCTCCCTAGAAGGAACTGAGAGAAGATGGAAGGACATGAATAGGAAAACTTGCGGATTTAAAAGAAAATAGGAAAATCAGCCAATTACTATTGAAGGCAAAATAGATTTGAGGAATGTAATGTATTAAGAAATAGCATAACCTAAACATATTATTCCTAGTTCCAGTATAGGGAAAGAAATTTTGTTCTGATCTGTCTTGGGATGATTTCCCTCATAGTAACTTGCATGCACTGTGTTTTGGATTTGTGATCAAGCAATGATAACAACACAGCAATGTTCTAGCTGTTGCTAAACAGTACTTAAAAAGTGCCAAGGCCTTGTTTGTCATGCTGCTTTGGCAGCAACTAGGCTGGAAATGGGCAAAAGATTGTGAAGGAACAGAGCTGGGACAGCTGACCCCATTTCATGTTTTAACCCCAAGCTGCAACTAAGTTCAGTGCTGTGTTAATGTATTTCAGGCATTTACATATCTTCCTACAGTATATCAAGCAGGCTTTACCTTGGACTAAGCCTTAGTGGAGATTCCTATTTTGGAAACAGGGTTACAGAAACACGGGTTTACAAAAAAAGCTGAAGAACATAATACAGACTGTTATTTGACTTTAAATTTGCAGTAGGTTCCTCTTCTATCAAAGAATCCTGCTAAAGTCAGTGATATTTTTCATGGAGAAAGATGCCACCCATTTTAGTCTGAGTTATCAGGATCTATCCCATAATTATTACAGTGAACCATTAAAGTCTTGACATTTATCAATAATGGTATTTGCTGTTAGTGAGGCATTTGCGGTTCCCCTAAGCTTGAATGGGGAGTTCTGCAAATACCATGTGAAGTTTAACTACCATCAGCAGTAAATGTCAAGATTTTAATGGTTCTTGCTCTACATGTAATATGAATTTAGAACTGAAAATGTTGAAAAAAGTCTGAGTTTTGAACTGAGTTTTGTTTTTAAGTTACACTTGAGATTTATTTCAGGTTAATGGAAACTCTTGCGTCAATAATTTAACGGAAGTTTCACTTTCTTGCATCATGCGTAGCAACACTCTACACAAGTGTTGCCAATAAGTGCAAATATTACTGAATCATTTACATAAAAGTTAGTAGTCTTCTTTATAAAATTACAGTAGAATTAGTTTTGTAAATCATTCTTCGTTAGCGAGGAGGAACCCTACAAAATTCCAAACTATTAAATAATGTTACTGTAAGATGTTACCTTGAATAGATGTGAAGAATATTAGAACTTTTGATATTATTCTTGGAGAGTTGAGAGAAAATATGTGCAGGTACAAATTGCACCCATGAACACACACATTTGACATCAGACCATCTTTGTTACCCCCATTTTGTAAGGCCACAAGCTCTACTTTGGATACAAGCCTTGTTGACACATTTTACACCCTGCACAGTACAGGGGAAACTGTAAAATGGCTAAAATTCAGTAACTGATAACACTTTATTAAACATGGACAATTTTAAACCTCAATAAACCTTCCAGGTTTGACGAATCATTTCAGAAGGAAGAGGAAAACAAAGAGTTAATAAAAATCGAAGCAAACTAACAGAATTAAAGAAGCAATGCAACTTCTTCCTACACTTCTCTGACAGCTTATAGTGCATCAGGGCACTGCTCACTCTTTATTCACATCAGGTACCCATGAAAAGTGGTGCAATTTCAAGTGATATGTAGAAGTCCTGAGGGGTGACTTCAGCTGTATCAGCTATATACTTAAAATTGAATTCATGAATTGCATTAATTATTCACCACCTTGTAGTGCAAAAGATTTTGGTTCTGAAAAAACAGTGTCTTTTACATTTCTCAAGGGGTAAGAGGGGTTCTTGTACTTTTTCTTTTTTTTAAAACTAGTTTCTGGCTTTTCTGTAACTTTGTATGAGGCACAAACCAATTCCAATTCATTATCTAGTTCTCTAGTAATGCTTTTAATAAATCTCCTGTCATAACAAGAGATCAGGTGACCCTTCCAACACTCATTGATTATTATTGAGGAGAAAAGCTATACAGTGTAGAGACTATATACAGTGCCTGATATTTTACTTAAAGAAAACAATATACATACTGCTGAGTATATATATATTCATTTACTATTGATGATGATTTTCAAATGTAACTGGAGTTTGGTTGTATTTTATTCAGTTCATAGAAGGACAGAATCTCAAGTAATGAAATTTTTTTTTTTACCCCAATTCATACAGCATACATTCTTGTCTGTGGACATGCATAGGATAAATGATGAGGATATTTAAGGTATAAAGACAGGGAATATTTATAAATAATTTCTGCTCAGTAATGTTTACAGCCTGCTATCTAGTGTTTCACAAATTTGGGGTTTTAATGACTAAAAACATTTCACAAGCATATGTGTAATATTTTTAATTACTAGCCTGGTAATAATAAAGCTTAAGCATATATCTCTTATATGCATATATATTCTATATATATTCATATATATATGTATATATATGCATATATCTCTTATAAGCATATATACTCTTACTTATAGAAAACAGATTTTTCCCAGGATTTACAAGAAAACAAAAAGCCCATAGATATAAACATTTATTTTCTATATGGAAAACAAAGTGTTGCGGTCACCTCCAGTCTTTGAATTTTTATATGCTTGGTACAGGCAAGAAGAAATAACCTATTAGATGGTTTTCTCCTTAACCTCATTTTATTAAATAGAATAGTTCATAGTAGACATGTATTTTCAATCAAATTTATCACTGCAAGGAAAGAAAAATATAAAAGGACCTCATGATGTTCTTACAGTGAAATGCTAAGCATTGGTTATTGATTTTCATTCATGCAATTTTCTGTCTCTATTACAAAATGCTGTGAAAAACATGGAAACAACTTAAATTACTTCTATAGAAACTTACTCCTATTTTCAAATAAAAACTTGCTTTCACTCATTTAAAAAAAAGCTAAGCTTGTAAATAACCATGAACACATGCCTGAGTACAAAATATTCTTTAATAATCTAGGCAGGTAGACTTTTACTGTTAAATATTAATCTTCTTATATAATTTATTTTAAAAAATTGTGCTCAGGGCCATGTTTAAGGTTTAATTAATGAAGAAAGAACCCCTGGGAATTGTTACTGTACATTATCTTATATAGTCAGTCATCACTCTTTTCTTAATTGCACTAAAAGATTTTGGAGAGGTTTTCCCTAGTTCCCTCTTTATTTGTCCTAGTTTCAAAACTGATATAAAGTAAAAAAAGTCCCCAGCTTGAAATGTGATAAGTCCACCAGGAACACATTCAGTTTAACGGTTTGAATAGATTTTCCTTAAGAAACTTTCAGCATCTTTACATGGTTTAAAAAATATTTTCTACTTCCTGAATTTGGTACAAATAAAGCCACATTTGTTTTCATCTAATGTCATTTTACATGATGACAATTTACTACATGAGTGTATAATAATAATAATAACATGTAAATTTGGAAAAAAAATTGTGCATAATCAGATGAAGTAGAATTATAAAATCAGAAAACAATCAATTTGAACATTTCTTCATGCTGCTGAGGTAGGATTCAGCTTAAGACTCCTAAAAAGCAGCATATTACTTTAGGTCTCCAAGACTTGGCAAATGTAATCTATTTAGCTAACTTTGATTTATTCTTGTATTTGGACACCTGTACAGATTTCCATGCTGTAACTGAACATCCTAAACAGAGGCACGTACTTGGAAATTTTAAATAATCATATTATTCCCAGTCTTCAGCTCTCATACAAAAAGTTAGCTCACTTCACTCCCAGTTTTGTGTGAGTTTGTATCTCCCAGACCCATGTGAATATTTCAGATACCTTTAGCGCACCAGAAAATACTGTTATGGTTAAGAGCTGATTTTGATCTCCAAAATTCCCTGACTGGTTGGAGCATCCCATCATTTGATGATGGTGGGAACATAGAAACGTAGCTCAGACATAGATATCTAAATTTTGGCATTGGAGTAAAATTTTGAGGACTTAAAAGCTAATGCAATGACCTTGTATACAACTCCTCACTTCTGGGCATCTGCTGGCCTGGGCTCAGGTCCAGCTGCAAAAAAGCATGGACAGTGGCCTTGGGGAAAATTGTGAAGAAGGTGGACTTGGTGGGGTCTGCCTCCCTTTTCTGCCAAATAGAGCTGTGCTGCTGGGACTGGCCTGAGTTCCAGCCTCTGCTGTGTTATAGCCAGGCCCTTACCTACAGGGTAATGCCCTCAGCTTTGCCCTGTCCCCAGAGAAATTTCCAGTGTCCAGGTCTGGGCCCTTCCCAGTTTTCCCCAGCTGTCCTTTTCCCTAGCTGGGTGAGGAAAGGGGTCCTGGCTGCAAGTCTCTGCCCTGGTGTCCCCTAGGGAACCTCTGATGCCCCCCAGATGCCTCATGCTGCACCTTCACAGACTGACCTGCAGCCAGCAACACCCATCATCATCCATCTGGCTGCTGAAAAATGGGGAAAACAGACTACTAAATTTCTTACTTCTTACTTCTTGTGCTGTTAGAGGTGTTCAAAAATTATTGCAGAGAATTTCCATGCAGGCAGGGATCACCTAGGCAAAAAAGAACTTACAAGTTAGCAGTGAAAAAAAAAAAAAAGAAAGAAAAAGGAAAACATCCATTGATTGTAGGTCTTTGGAAAGAGCAACTGTAGGAATTGGGACTTTAAAAGGAAAACTGCAGAGTTGGGAAAACATCTGTAGCACAAAATAATCTCCATGGAGTTGTTATCCTTTCATTTCCACTGAAAAGGAATAAGGAAAACCTCGGCCTTTACCTAGATACTGGTATGAATTTGTGAGATCTGTGAAGCATTGCAGATAAACAAAACAAAACAAAACAAAACAGAACCAGGCTGGTATGGGTGTTGCCTTCCTGAGGAATTTCTGGGAAAGGTGTGCAGAGCCTCTGGCTGTCGGCAACATCCAAAGTCGTGGTAAATTGACAGACTAAATAGAAACTCCTGCAGATGGGAAAAGCAGTTTTCTTGAGAGGATTGCTGAAGTTTAGGATGAGTGAATGCAGTACTCTGCAGATGGAGCAGGCCAGGGGGCACTTCTCATAGCTGAAAAACTCTCTTGATCAACCATCTTAATACAGTGAGAATAAGAAGCACATCTCCTCAGTTATGAGGGAAGAACATGGCCCAACATCTGAGATATTCAAACTGATTTACAAAAGGCAGTCATAAGGATGTGTAAGGCTAAGTGCCTAAAATTAATTTTTAGCAAAATTAGCATCCTTACCTGTCAGAATGACGTAGTTTCAGAAATGTGCTGCCTGTCTCCTATATTCAGACTCCTGAATATTAATTCTATGGACTGATGAGAATTCTGGCTTTCTGACTGGAATATAATGATAGCTGCATAGTATCAAGAGATGAAATTTTATTATTCTATAAAATCCTCACATATAAGAGTAAAGGGATGAATTACTCATCCTGGAGACAAAAGTTCACTTAGGGATGAACTCTCAAAGATGTCTATATGTTGTGCAGACATTTATGGTTTAGACTTTCAAACATCTTTGTACTTGTAAGTACATAGGTGACCACAATAAAAGACAAGTGCATTGAGACAATTGAAAAAAAATAAATATGATTCAAATTCAAGGAGAGCATAGGATATTATTGCTAGGAAGAAACAATCATCTACACAAAACCAAACAAATCTGTTAGGAAAAGTAGGAGGAAGCTTACGCTTGCCAGGCTTAATGAAAGTGCTTTTTTAGATAAGTGAAAGGGGAGTTTTGGCTGCTTTGATTTTAACTCATGTCTCAAGTCAAGTTCAGTCTTGGAAATTTGAAATCTTCTCTTTGCTAAACTCCAAAAAATATTAAGGAGAGAGGTCCAGAAGATAAAGACAGGCAAATGTAAGAAAGACAACTGTTCTAGGCTCCATAATCCATGAAAGAAAAATCTGAAAGAATAGTTCTCAAATACTTGAAAGACAGCTGCAAAGTGCAAGAGGAGGTGGCTGAAAATACTTGAATTGGACCAGAATTAATGATATTAAGGGAGACTGAGCATTTCTGTACAGTGTTTTCAGAAGTTTAAACATGTCATAGTTAAACACTGGTATAGAATATATAAATTGCTCTGTATAGAAAACAGATCTAGAGCCTGCATACCCTTTTGGCAATATTTGTCTAACNCTCACTGAGACAAATTCGTGTGTTTAACTTCAGTTTTTCATAAACTGCCATACAAAAAATATTCATCTCAAAGCATCAAAGTCATTACTCTGAAGGTTACATACTGCTTCAGCAGAGTTATTGGTTATTGTAATTAGAGTTTAATTGTTCGACATTTAAAATATTGCTGTTCTAATATTCTTGTATAGGATCACAGTACAAATCTATTCTTGTGAGCAAATAATCCTACGTTTGTTGTTTCACCCATTGTCAGTCTTTGAGATTGGTTAATGGATGTTTTTCTCCAGGTGATGAATGTGTGTGCTGAAGTGATTTATTAAGACAACAGACTTCTGTTGAAATGGATTGCATAGTACTATTTGCATTATCTGAAGGTCTGACTTACTCCCTTACCTTATTTCTTTTCTCTTTCCCCAAATATTTTGTGGCACTCTATTACCAGGGCATCCAAATTCTGTGAAAAGAAACTGTTACCGAGGGAAAAGAAAAATAGAAAGGGAAAATCCTAGTGAAGAGGCAGAGATGGATCAAGTATTTCTGTTGCTGTTCATGATTTACCACATCCTTTTTTCCCTAATACCTCTTAGTTTTCAGTTTGCCCTTCAAGTAAAAGCTCCACCTCAAATTCTTTTCAGGCAGAATAAAATTAATCTGAATTTCCATGGAGGTAAAGTGAAAAGAAAAATTCATTGAGGGATGCCAAATGGCAACAGAGATGGAAATATTTTTTTAAAGGAAAGAAAACATCCATGAAGATGGATGCCAAAGTAGACACAAAATTGACAGTTTTTATTTATGAAAGTAGAGGTTAAATTTCAGTTGGCTTCATATGGATGCTCTAAAAAACAAAAACAAAAACAAAACAACAACAAAAAAACCACACCAAAGTGAAAATTCTAGAACAATTTTTCCTGTACTTGAATACATCATTATGAGCAGAAACACATTTTAAGAGCAAGTCTTCTCAGCATCTGACCTTGCATAGTTATGTTAAATAATAAATAAGTAACAACACAAAGAAATTAGCACTACAGTAGAAATAGAACAAAAATAAATTAGTCTCTAGATAATGAAGAAAAGAGGAAAACACTAATGCATTTCAAGATTACAGATTTCCTATCATTTAGATCTACTAAGGAAACTATTATGTGATTAAATTAATATCCCATCTGAAAGCCCATTTTCTTCTCATTACAGACAGAAGATAAAACAAAGCTACATGTGAACTTTTTACACTTGTAAAAGCCAACAGTGGGCAGCACAGAGAATCTACTGAGTTAACTTTTACAGCTTGAATTTTAACTGTTATTTTAACATATATGATGTTGTGGTGCATGTACCCTGGCTTCCTCAAGTCAACAGAGGAGAAAAAATATAGCAAAAAGGCTCATAGCTCAAGATAAGGACAGGCAGTAACTCTGTTTTGGAGCCAGCTGGCCTTAACACCATCAAATACAGAGGAAGCTTCTGGCAGCTTCTCGTAGAAGTCACCCCCATAGCCCCACTGCTACCAATAAAGACAAGCTCAAAATATTTGCATGCACACAGAAGATTTTCCCTTACTGGGAAGAGTCACATCTCTTTGCAATACATTGGCAAAATCCTTTGGAAATCTTTGCTGCATTTTATAAGCTGTAGTCTTATGTTAGTATCACCAAAGTTATTGCTCTCTTTAACCAAACCAAGTTTAAAGAAGCTATTTAGTAGTTTCCCATGAATTTGTTTTCAAATAACAAGCTGCATTGAAATGTGCTAGTTCATTTACTCATGAGGAGAACTATCCTGTTACTAGTACCTAATATGATAGGAAATAGCTACTCTACAGTGGTAAATTCACAATTTCTTCTTGTAGACTGGATCAAAATTCAATAAAAAGATCACACAGATAACCTCTAAGCAATTTGAACTTGACAAACAAGAAAATCATAATATTGTGTGCTCAAAAAATAATTTTCCCTTTGTCTGTAAAATTAATTATACTGAGTAGCTTAGAAATATTCAACATGTTATGTTTACCCATCCAAACAAAGAAATGGATACAATTCTAATCAGAAGTTAATGTGATTAGCAGCCTATCCAGGCAACTTGACTTGTTTTCCTGTGTACCTGAATTTCTGTTAACTTTGGTCGTTAATCCCATGGAAGAATTTCCTGGATATGCATTTTTCTACTGTATTGTGAGAGACTAGAAGCACTGCTGGCTTGAAGTATTTCAGGAAGCATGTGTGTAGGGGAAAGGGGCAAGTCAATGTCCTGCTATGCACACTCTACCCCCTTGAACATGTGTCCCAGCCCCACAGTAGCCACAAATCCCTGGCACACTGGAGAAAATGCTCCACAATTTCCCCTAGAGCTCCTATCCCAGGACCTAAGTGGCCACTGGACCAGAAATCCCACCTGAGGGAAGGGTCCAGGAAAACCAAAGTGTACTTAAGGCAGAGCACAAGGTAAGCAGGTGTCTTGACCCTACTTCTTGGATTTTATATCATCTAGAACACCACTGGAACCCAGGAGTGGTAGATGTATTTGTTCTTTTCTATGTCCTCTCTTTCCCTCTTTCTTTATCTAATTCCTTCTCCTCAAAGTTTGAGTGTCTTAAAAACAGATATGTTGTAGTTTGCTAAGCTCAGTGGGCTTAGAATTTGCAAGGTTAATGTGCAATGCTTTATGTCTATTGAAGGTTACTTTAAACTTTTCCATAGTTCTCCAATTTTCTGAAGTTTGCCAGTAAAATTTTTGTTGTTTTGACCTCTTGAGGTATATCTTGTTGATATTATTGATATATTCAGTGCTTTTGAGTAAGGGTACATAAAAGAATCTTAAGCTCTTCTAAGAGCCTCAAGTGAGATCTGGGGCCTTTCCCTTATATCACTCAAAGTATCTGTTTTAGGAACCATTAAAAGGCATAATTAGAGCCTTTCTTTTTAGTTAGTATTTTTATTTACGGAAGATGATATGCCGAATATGCTATGAACTTTATAACTCTTTCACAAATTCTCTATCTTTTCTAAGAAACATCAATCCTGAGCCACTTCAAAACAAAACAAAACAGAATAAAAAATCCCCCAAACAAACAAACAAAAAACCCTAAAAAATAAAACACTACATTGTGTGACAAGAAAATTTGTGATCACAATCAATCTCAATGCATTCTTTCTAAACCTAATCAATATTTTGAAACATCAGATAAATTACCTGGCTCACAAAAATATCAGTATACTTATGAAGACACCTATTCAAAATATCTTAGGTTTTTATTTAGTTCTGTTCCTTGACCATGACCATTTGTTTTAACTGTAAAGTTTCAATTCTTTTCAAAATACAACTTGCCTGCATTAATTATGAATTTTTCCTGTCTCTGAATTTTCATTTAGGGTCACAGGTCAGGCAAATTTTGAAATTTCTACACAAAATATACTGAGAAATAGGGAAGTTATTTAGCCATTTTGTACTAATTCCTTCAGGTGATCATTTATATATAAATATATAAATCAAATTCCAAAACAACTGAAAATCACATTGTTAGGGTAAGGCTGTCTGCAAACATACACTATATTTTTAAAACTTCCTAGATTCTAAACTGCCATTCCTCTAAATATATTTAATTTCATTAGAACCAACTTGCAGGAGGAATCCATATGTTCTGAAGCATAGTTTAGAATGAAATAAATAATCAAATCTTCTTTGCTTTTTGATGAGTAATGGAATCTGCTTAAGGGAAAAAAGTGCAAAAAGAAGCATTTAACTAACATAGTCTATGCCAGATGGTCTGCTGAACACAGTAATTCCCTGCCTGCTAAGAAATCCTAATTACTGATTTAAAAGGAGTAATTTATGTAATTTAGTAATGGTTCCATATGATATAACACTAAAAAAAAGTAAAAATAAGAAGAATGAAAATATTTACGTGAGAGGTATAATTCCATCATTTAGTTTTCATGTGCAAATCTATGACACTACATTGATTATTCTGCATCTCTGCAAAAATAAAATCCCTTAATTATACTGGTACTGAAAATTGTTGTGTTGTACTAAATCCTGTACTTTCAGTTCTGTGTTTTCTTCAGTCTTATGTATTCTTTGCCCCTGTGCTAGCTATTCATTTTACATTGAATTCCATATGGACATAATGGAATAAAATTACAAATTTAACCACTTTATTAAAAAGAGATTTAAAAAAAAAAAAAAAAAAAAAAAAAAAGGCAGATTTGTCACCTAAAAGGATAAAAACCTGATGGTATTTTATGTAAGGGTACTGTAAAGTTCATAAGCAATTTCAGAGGAAATAAAATTATTTTGAAGGGATAATAAAACTTTTTAAGGCACTGTTTGTATACTTCATGATTTGTTATATCCTGTCAGCCAAAAAGAACATTCACACTAATTAAATCTCCTGTGTCCATAACCATCAGTGATTGGTACTACTGAAATACCACACTGAATGTAATAGACTCTGCAAATTAATCTGATATCTTTGTGCATATTGCACAGAGCTCTTCCTTACATGCATATTGTGCAGTCGTGTAGGCTTGCATATTATAATCAGGACAAATTTGTTTTATCCTTTTAAACTGCCATAACTAAACCAAAGAAAGGAATCTGGTCCCAGATGCACATTTAAGAATCTCTATCTAAAAGGAATCTAATTCCACCTGTGCATAGACACACAAACTTCCAAGAGTATTTCTAAACCAGATTGGAAATTGAAAGCTAAGCTACTGACTACTGAGAATAAAAAGGAGATTGGAACTTCCTTATATTTATATTGCAATTTTATGCACCAAAAAATCTAAAGGTATTAGATGACAAGTGTTGCTCTGAAGCTAAACCATATTTCCTCTGTAAAAGATTTAACTTAAGCCACATGGGTTTGTTCTGCTTTACTTTGTTGGGTTTATGTCTTTTTTTAAACATCCCACAGGACAGTAAATGTTACTAGAACATCATTTGGGATAGGAAGAAAGAAATTGATCAAAAAAAAAATCAATGTCTAGTGTGATGTAGTTCCTTAATTCATGTCTAAATTATTTTAAAGATACTTCCTTCTACCCTCCCCCCCCAAAACTAGCTTGGATAATTTTGTTTCTCAATGATGAATGATCCTTCAACTTCATCAAGAAAGGACAGTTAATAAGGCACACAGTACCTCTAAAACCTTCTATTGCTGAATATGACCCATGTTCATCATGGAAAAACATGCTACTATTGTGAGATTTCTGTGTTTCTACTTGTAACCAATCTCCAAACCAAATTGTAGATGATACTGTAGTGTGTTAGCAGCATTACAGCAGAACTGCAAGATATTTCAGGCTTTCTCTGAAGCCTTTGCTGACCTTGAGAATGAAAACTGCTGTGGTGCAAAAGGCGTTCGCACAGTATGGATAAGAACTAAATCTGGCTATTGCTGTAAAA
>VZTR01025647.1:14036-27415 GCA_013400775.1 Chaetops frenatus
TGGCATCAATACCTTGCGTACAAAATATTTTAGAGCCTCTTGTGTTCTTGACAATGCACAATCACATCTTTGGGAAGAATAGATATCATCATGAAAACAAGAAGGAAGGAATACTGAACTGTTATCTTGAGATAGAGAGGTTAGAGGAGAGGTACCCTATTTGCTNTGTTTTTTTTATAATATAGTAGCACTGGGTCTGGTCACACTTCCAGGGATCTGCAGCATGACTATTCCAGATTTTAATACACAATTTCTCTCTTGTCCTTCTCCTTTCATACAGAAGAAAAACAAGTAAGATAACCCCTTTGCCAGAGCCAATTATTCTTACAAGGCCAAAAAACTTCAGTGGGTGGCATCAATACCTTGCATACAAAATATTTTAGAGCCTCTTGTGTTCTTGACAATGCATAATCACATCTTTGGGAAGAATAGATATCATCATGAAAACAAGAAGGAAGGAATACTGAACTGTTATCTTGAGATAGAGAGGTTAGAGGAGAGGTACCCTATTTGCTNTTTGCTAATAAAGCTGTGGATGCAGCTCTTCCCCACTGGTATAAGAGCAGACACACCAGGAACCTTTGGAATTAAAGGCAATTTAATAAGTTTACATCTGCAATTTACTGAAGTAGTAGGTATAGTCTGTAGTAGACACTTGGTCAATCACAGTATCTTGTTGGGAGCGTGAAGATGTACCGAAGGCACACATAGTGAATTTTGAATACCATATTTTTGCCTTCTTGCTTCTGTATGAAGGAAGCAGTAGGTAATATTTTGCCTTTTTCTGCACATCTGGGTACAGTTTAATACACAAGTGTACCAGACATTTCTTGTTATTTCATACATTTCTTGTTCTTTCATACATTATGAAAGCTGGTTTGCTCCTGGACTTGGTATGACATTCATTGTTACTAACATGACTGTGGCATTAAGAAAAGACTCATTATAGTGACAACAACTCTAAGAGGAAAGCTCTTCCATTCAATTCAATGCATTCTATGCTTCCTTGTCACATTCTTAAAGCACATCTTTCCAGTTTTGTGTTATAGGGCAGATGCAATGTGTTATGACAATGTTATCTGCAATGTAACTCTGAAACTAGACCAGGCAATGAATTGCATTTGTTCTTTAATCCTTACACTTGGTTGTTATTTCCTGTCAAAGGGCAAAGTTCAGCAATATGGATAACCATGGACCTACATGGAAAAAAAAAACAACAAAAAAAAGGCCAACTAAAACCAAAAGCCAATAGTAAAATATAATTTGACACGTGACATGAAAAATGCAACTAAGTACAAGATATTTGACCGTACTCATTTAAATCTATTTTTCAGATATATGACCCTCAAGACTGATAATTTTTTATTCTATTAGTTCTTTGACCTGAGGTGGAAAAAGGGGTAAAAAAAAGACTCCCTTGATCCAGAAAACTTAGGCAAGAAATAGGAATGATAAAAAAAACCAATGGGACAGTAAAACTACAACTACATAGATTTGTCTGCAATTGTCTTATTTAAATCTCTCTGATAGCAATGTAAATCATTTTTAATTCAGTGGAGAAAAAACATTATTTGAGAAATTAAAACTGAGCCTGAAATCCTTGTGAGGTGGGAACAAACACAAAAGTGTCAATAATAATACACCAATAAATGTCAGCGGACATAACAACTTCTCTTGAGAATAAGAGGTAGTCAGGCAGAACTGGTACCACTATAATTTGCTGCTTTTTACCTGCACAGAATTTAAATAAACCAGAACCAGATTATAATTTTTTATAATGCAAGGTTTATTATTCTTAGGGAAGTTCTCAGCTAAAAGGATTCAGCCTTAATATGCTTTATGTTAATAATCAGACCAACAAGTGCATCAGTCACCTTAGTCCCAAGAGTGACAGTAGCTTTCTTAGGGGCAAGGCACAAAACTGAAGGAAGTAATAAATATTAGATTTTAATCTGGTGCCTCAAGTCTGTAAGTATTCTCAGACATGTTGTTTTTACACACCTAAATATGGCCTTCAACATTCGTATTGTGAATTTAAATCTATTTCACTGGGAAGTTCATCTTCTAGGAAATGGTATGAAAAGCAACTGTTTAGCAAGCAACTCAGCATTGATTCATTCTCTTCTTTTTGACTATGGGACAGATTTGTAATTATGAAGGTTTAGATTTAAGCTTCAGAGACAATACCTTCAACCCACGTATTTCACACATTCTCAAAATGTAGGAAATTATTATTAAGTTTCTCACATTTTTCTTTTTTTAAGTACCAGTAATACAGATAAATCAAATTTCCCTGCAGACAGATGAAAAAGAACAATAATTAAATATGGAATCAAAAATATAAAACATTATGTTAAGAAAAGCAGGTGATGCGAAATTAAAACTATAGGCAGAAAAATTTGCATTCAATGAGAATAAGATTTTTAATAAAATTTGGGAGTAAAAGAAATCCTAGTTCCTGTGATTGTTATTTGAGCATAGCATGAATATAAGTTACATCAGAAAAGGAAGACTACAAAATTGTTAATGATGGGGGGAAAGGCAGAGGTGTTTAGTATGTTTCTGTTCTGTATCTGGAACACAGCTAAGTGTGCTTTTGTACTATAAAATAGCAGTGATACATATTTCCTTTTCCAATATTAGCTAAGGATGATGTTNAGGAAGACGACAAAATCGTTAATGATGGGGGGGAAGGCAGAGGTGTTAAATATGTTTCTGTTCTGTATCTGGAACACAGCTAAGTGTGCTTTTGTACTATAAAATAGCAGTGATACATATTTCCTTTTCCAATATTAGCTAAGGATGATGTTGAAGAGAAGCAAGTAAAAATTATCACAAAAAGATAAACAGGCCTGAGTTACTTTCTCACAAAAATCATGAGTCATCTGGATCCTTGAGAATTTGAACACATTCTGAAGACTGCAGATTGCCTTTTGTTTTTCCTTTTGGAATTTTTTTTTTTGCCAATGCTTCAAAGTAGAACCGTTATGATGCAAGAGAAACTAATGGTACAGCTGCAACAGGACATCAGTTAAATGGGGAATTGCTAATCTGTATTATTAAATCTTCTCAAATATCACTTCTGCTCCTAGTATCATAGAATCATTTAGGTTGGTCATTTAAGATCGAGTCCAGTCACACACTGCCAAACACTGCCAAGTCCACCATTAAACCATGTCCCTAAGTGCAATATCTACATACCTTTCAAAAACCTCCAGTAATGGTGACTCAACCACTTCTCTGGGCAGCTTCTTTAGTTTGTATTTATATAGCCTAAATTTATGCGAGGGCAGTATACAGATAGGTGCATACCTGTTGGTTGCCTCTCTGGAAGCATGGTTGATATATCACTGAAGTGTTACAGCAAGATGACTGCATTTATCCTGAAAAATTGACTCAAAATTATGTAGGCCATTGCTAGCCCACCTAACTAAACTAATCACAACTTCTGAGTGAAGCAAGAATAACAAGCAAAAGACACAGAGGTCCTCCATGTGAGGAGGTAACCCAAATTCAACATAGTACAGAAGCCACAATTCTTAACAGAAAGTGCTAGATACCTTTGTCTCTGACCTTAATTAGAACTGCCTGTACAGGCTTTCTCACACATATTTTAAATACAAATCCTGGACTACTAAATATTGCCTGTCTTACTATTGCAACCAAAGTCTTCACAAGCAGGATACTGTAAGCTGCTCCTGCTATTTGTGGAAGAGAGACAGAGGTGCTTGTCATCTTGAGTGTCATCCAGAAAAAAATGCCTTGTCACAAAGAAGTGCTGGATACATCCTTGGCTTTTCTACTCACTTTCTTGCAGTCAAGCCATTCAATCTTTTACAGTTTCCAGTTCCATCAACCTAGTAATTATCTATAGCTTCTATTTCAGTACCAGCTAAAGGACATTTTTAGTGGCATGTTCAACACTGCTACCAGCTCCTTCAATACGCTTTTTTTTTTCTGTATCTGTCTTAAATGCAAATAACTTTGTTCCTTTTCACCTCATATGACATATACATTTTACATCTTAGTATAAGTGTCCTTTTATACAACAAATAGAGAAAAAACAGCTCTGTAACAGGATTTGGAGTCCAGTATTCCTCCATCACACAAGATTACCTTAAGCAGGAAGGACACAGTCAGAATGCCTCAATTGTGATTTCATTTGAAATTTAAATACTCAAGGCTCAAGAATAATCAACACTGCCTACCCTCAAGAATCACTTTACTGTTGAATATACCCAAGATAAATAAAAGTTATTAGTGGACTCCACAATGGTGCCCATGGAATCTTGTGCTCAAAACTACACACCCTTCGTTTCAGAGAGTGCTACACTCAGAGTATCATTAGCCTGGTAGAAGACCTTCCTCAGAAGCTACAGCTGTGCCTTGTCTTAGTGCCAAGAGTCCAGAAAATAGATCTTTCCTTCTTTTATAAGGCCTTTAGTACTTTCATCACCAAACAAAGTTTCATTCACAAGCAGATGTTTGTTGTTGCCTGCAGCCAAACTCTATTAGGTGCCTTTTTTAGACATACACTTCTTCTTGATAAATGTCCACAGCAGTACTGAGAGTTGGTCAAAAGTGACTGTCAAAAAATTCAAGTAATACATGCTCTTCTTCAACCAGGGTGGACTTATTGTCTTCTATGTCTCAGCTTTTGCTGTCAAATTTATCTTTTCTTTTTTTTCTGAGGACACATTTTAGATGAGCCTAAGAGACTTACCAGCTTGAAATACGAGTGAAATCATCCTTTCAGAAAGTGTAATAGCATGGTAGCATATTTGTTGCTAGATTTTCGAATTTAGAAAACATTTTAAAAAACTTTAAGACACTGATTAACATAGACTATGATATTCTTTATGAAGTCCAGGGAAACACAACAGAAAATGAAATATCATTATCTTAAAGTTAGTATACTACTGCAGATAAGACACAAACAGTAAGGTGTCCTTTGATCATACACTCATGTGGTTTATGGTACATACTTTAGTTATCCACAAATAAAACACTGAGCAAGGACAGTCACTATGTTTTTGATTGAAATACAAATATGGGAGTGCATTCAGCTGAGCCTTGATCAAAGATCATTTAAGGATACTCATTCCTTTCCACTTTTTGTTATTATTATTATTTTAATAGTACATTAACAAATAAGGTACCAACTTTTTGTATATGCTAAATAGAACTGTTCTTCTCATAGACTTAATCTAACTTCAAAAAATAGAAAAGGTAGCCTATTCTGGAAATAGTAATTATACTTACAGAAAAATTTACTCAATACATAACCTCCTCCTCCACATGAGCTTTTGTTTTCAATTGCACACACCAGCATAGTATTGAGGATCCTCAGCTTGCTAATGATGCTGTTCTGTGTCCAGTACTAACAGCAGTAGCAGTGACTGGTGGCACTTCTGGAGAGGACTACACGTGGGATGCACGTGCAGGAGTGGAGTTTTTGCTGGTTAATAATTACATCCTTTTAGATTAGCAAAGAACAGGAACACCAGTCCTTTGTCAATCAGAGAGCTGGGGCACACCCATACAAAGCAATCTGGTGGTTCCCCTCCTGTATAGGGTTCAAAGGACAGATCCTATTTCTGTAATTACAGTAACTCCATAGTATTTTTCTCATTACAGAGTGGTTGAGAAGCCAAAGTGGAGAAAGTGGAAATGGAAGCACACAGGTAGTGATACTAAGATAGTAGGAAAGGTCTAAATGCTCTATATTGCTGAATTTTGGCTCATCAAGCCTTAATTAGGAACTTACGTAGTCATAAAACTGGTTGACAACTTAAATTGTTGTGCCAAAGTGCATCCACTTGTTGTATTTGAAAAATGAACTTATTCCATTATGTTCACATTACAACTACCATGTAATTTTAACAGTTCTTCATTTAACTCGCCCACCAACTATCCTTTCAGTCTCCTTTAAATTAATCCTCTTGCTTTTAAAATTAGAAATGTGTCTATTTATTGAGTAAAAATTAGTAGCATAGGACCACATAAACATAATATTTTGGTTTACAATGTTGGTATTATGTTTGAGTTTAAATTTAGTGTCAAGATTCAAGAAAGATCAAGTGGAGACCTGACAGTTCTTTATATTGTCTCTTTTTGCAAGTCTTCAGCAATTTTATCACTTATTATCATTATAATTATTGAAAACCAATTAAACTTTCCTATCCATTCTCAAAAACAGAAAGGCACATTCGTACTGGCACTGTCTGTTATAATGAATTTATTACTAACAAATTGCTGAATTATTTTACTGGGACTACAGACTTTTGGATCAGGTCACAGATACAACGGAATGATCTAAATCTTGTAACTATGGTGGTCACTGCTCAGATAAGGCTTTCTTATCTTCACACTTCAAAGGGAAGGTAGAACACAATCTAGTTTCACTTGTATTCTAACATTTCTATAAAGCTCAAACACAGTCATAAAAACAATGCTTTTTTGCTTCATCCCATACAGCAATGATGCAACAATGATACAATAAATGTCCCTCTACTTTTTTACACAAAATCTTCAGATCATCTGTTCCAGTGTTTCTTTAATTTTAATTGAAGGATTATGTATTCACCTACTTTTGCAACTTGTTAATTTTACAAAACAACAAATAGAAGCAAAGCTTGGGGTTTTTTGCTATTACTTCTTTTTTTTCCCTCCTTGATTTTATTTGGTGCCTGTGGGCAAACACAAAAATCACTGAACAGTTTGCCATGTCACTATTTCCATCAATACATAGATTATAGGTTGAAAAACACTAATTTTGACTATCCCATTGAACAATCATTGAACCCAGATCAATTTTCACATAATTGCAGCAGTTCAAACATAACACTACTGGCACAAACAGAATTACAGGAGAAAATACAGGACTTTATTAAGGATTGCCTTGGTACACAAACTACTCTACTTTGGCTCACTCTGTATAAAGACTGCAGAGCAGGCAGAGGTGGACCATATTCCTTACTCCTTACTTACATTCTTTATCCATTAATTTGCTGATGACAATATCAACTCATTCTACAAAACATAAAGTTGGTTTCCAAGTTGAAATTTGATACTTAATAGTCCTCCTCCTATTTTTATCCTCCAATTATAACTCTGAATATACTTGTTATCACTAAAAATACAATACTCTTTTTAATCTTGTTACATTCTTGGCCTTTGTGACTTGGCAGTGAGTTCCATGGTCTAATTACAAGTTTTATATGTAGAGGTAATTACAGGTTGGGTTTGGGTACTTTTTCTGTTTTGAAAGTTACCTTTTAATTCTCCTTGATGTTCCTCAGCTCATGTTAAATGAGAGAGAACACAGTCATCTGATCTATGGTACCTAGACCATTATTTTACTGTATCCCTTTTCTTATCTTCCCTCTAAAGTGAAAAAGAGGCCTAATCTTTCAAGAGGTTTTTTTTTTCATATCCTCAGTCATTCTCATTACCTTCCCTTGATCCCACTTTATTTCTTCAATACATTTTTTGAAATAGAGAAAACAGCTGCTGAAATTGTGCAATCTCTCTACTGAATACAAAGTACCACCTGCATAACAATGAAAGATGAGGTCCTGAGAACTCAGTTCTGTACAGAGCCATGCTTTTTGAATCATAAATATTAATGTTCTAGAGACTTTCCAGTCTGACTTCACTTGACACAATATCATGATATCTAATGCAAGTTGTGCATCAAATCTGTAAGTTCTTTTTACACACGAGCATATCTTCTTGCATTATTTTAAATCCAGCTTCAATACCAGGTCTTCAACTACCACAGAACTACATCCACAGTGAGGCTCTGTAACCTGCCTGTACTTCTAGAGTTTGTAGTTTTCTCTCAGTTCCCAGCCTGGGAAATTCTTCCTGTGTGAGACCTAAAGAGCTAGCAAACACCAAGTGGGGAAAAAATAAATATATTGTAGATACTTCTAGACTGTTATGGTAAGAGGTCAAATAAACAAAGTAGATTGAGCTAGTAGAAATTCATGTTTTAAGATACCAGTCCTAAACTTTGCATTCTCTCTGAAAGTCCTTTCAGTTTTTCAATCTTCTTTTAATGGTACCTCAGTATTGTTCTTTCTAATGATTATGGTAGGAGTCAATTTTGAATACACTCAGACATTGATTTATAAAGGGAAAACAATGTGCCATACGTGGAAATGTAGGATGTGTTACTGATGAAGTTGTCAACATCTTTCTATTGACTTTGAGTCAGCAGTGCCCTGGCAGCCAGGAGGGCCAACCCTGTCCTGGGGTGCATCGCCAGCCGGGCAAGGGAGGGGATTGTCCCACACTGCTCTGCACTGGGACCGCCTCACCTCGAGTGCTGGGGGCAGTTTTTGGGTGCCACAACATAAAAAACACGTTAAGCTCTTCGAGACTGTCCAAAGGAGGGCCACGAGTATTATGAAGGGTTTGAAGGGGAAGCTGTGTGAGGAGCAGCTCAGGTCACTTCATCTTTTCAGCCTGGAGAAGAGGAGGCTGAGGGGAGACCTCACTGCAGTCTACAACACCCTCATGATGGGGAGCGAAGAGGCAGCCACTGATCTCATCACTCTTATGACCCATGACAGGCCTCAAGAAAACAAGACGAAGCTGAGTCAGGGGACATTTAGGTTGGATATGAGGAAAAGGCTTTTCACCCAAAGGGTGGTTGAGCACCTAACAGGTTTCCCAGGGAAGTGGTCAAAGCACCAGTCTGACAAGAGTTCAAGAAACATTTGAACAACACTCTCTGGCACATGGTGTGAGTCTTTGGGTGTTCTGTGCAGGACTAGACGATGATCCTGATGGATGCCTTCCAACTCAGCATATTGTATGATCCTATGATTCTCTAATCATTCATAATTCCAACAACATGTTCTTAAAATGCAAAGAAATAAGGAGAGGTTGTTGCTTCATAAGACACACTGGTCAAAAGAAAAGCACTGGAGTTGTTGGAAGAAGTGGCCTAACAACTGATCTGTAAGACTTGGCAGAGTCATTCACATCTCTTATATGTCCTAATTTGCGAAGAAACAGGCAAATATAGCAGAAGCCTTCCTTAGCAGCGCAGGGTGTACATGACTGAGCTCAACAACAAAAAACAAGCATGCGGGAGGTGGAAGTGGGAACACGAGTAGGAACACAGGAGCATTTCCTGGGCATGCAGGGATGAAATTAGAGGGGCAATGCTTACGTGCAGTTAAAATTGATCAAGGGTATCATGGGTAAGGACACTTTTGCAGCAAAATAGGAGACTGAGTAAAATCCAGGCCAGCTGCTGAATACAGCAGGTGACCTTGTGACACAGCATATGGGTATTCATTTTATCTGTTTCTACCAGCATGGTCTGCTCTCAGGGATCCCAGAGTTCCATGTCAAATAGCAAGGATCAAGCCAGGGTCTAATTAAACAAGCTAGAAATATCATACACATCCATGAGATTGGACAGGATACATCTGAGAGTACCAAGAGTGCCAGCAAAAGCCGTTGGAGGGTCACTCTCTGTCCCTTGTGAAAAGTCACAGTAATCAGAGGAGGTTTCTAACAACTATAAAAATGTTACATCTTATGGATGTCAATAGACAGTTAGAGAAAAATTCTCAGCTACAGCATACAGCAGCTTGCCTGTGAGAAAGTAAAAGCCTTCTCATACATTGAATCAAAACAATACAGTGTACCTCAACATCAACATGGAACAAGAATTCTAAACAGTAGATAAACTGCATCTGCACTTTGGGGACGTGTGTTCACTCATGATTGGTCTAGAGTAACTGTTTGTACCACATAGTCAGTGGTGCTAGAAGATTAAAATAGTAGCCAATGAAATGTAACTTGTGCATGAAATATGCTATAAATATTGGTCCTTTTCAACAAAGCTTGCTTAATGACCTCTGATCATAAGGAGTCCATATCGTTTTGTCCATCTCAACAGTAACATCTGTCTTAGGAAATTGCAAAAGGAGGATCTGGATGGTGAAAAACGGATCAGTGTTCTCTCAGTTGCTGGGAAATTTACAGAGCAAGTACTCATGGAAATCATTTCCATGACAAAAATATTATTGAGAACAGCCATCTTGAATTTCCCAAGGACAAATTGTTTAGTCACTCTGTCTTCTACAACTACATTACAGGCTTCTTTGGGTGAGATTAGAGTAGGTGTTGCTCCCCTTGTCTTTAGCCAGAGCTTTGATAGTTTTCCAGCATCTGCAGCCAAATTAGGAAGATATAGGTACACTAAAAGGTGCATTAAAAACTGGCCAGGTCATGGGCCTCAAAAGGTAATTAGTAACTATTTCAAGTACAATTAGCAGGTGATTCCAAAGGATATTTCTTGGGATCAATAAAATGGCTGATATTATTTAACTTTTTCATCCATGACCTTTGGAATTACAAGGTGACATCAAATCAAGGCGGGGGCTGTTGGTATCCTGAAGGGTATAGCTGCTATGCAGACCTCAACTAGCTGAATAAATGTATAACACATACATCTGTATGGGACTTCCAAAAACAAGAATGCCAAGATCCCACATCTGGGACAGGATATAGTTAGGGAGAACTGCAGGCTGGAACTAACGGTTCCACAGGAGAAGACCCAGTGGACCACAAACCAACAAAGTCAGCAGTGTGTGCTTGTGGTAATGAACACTGACCACATCTTGGACTGCCACAACCAGCAGGCCAAGGGACATGATTGTTACCCTCTCTTCAGCACAGATGAAGCCACATTTAGAGCGCTGTTTGTTCTCTTGCCAAATAAAAGAGAGACTGAAGAGAAGCAAAGAGTTATTAAGGGAGCTAGGAGCTCTAACATACAAGAAAGTTGAGTGACGCAGAAATACCAATATTCTTATAAGTTTAACAGACATTTACTGCCAGAGCATTCTTAGCAGCATTCCTTATGGTCACATTATGAGAACAGATGCATTTTGGTAGTCCCATCCAGAAGACCTACAATGGCTGTAAGAGCCCATTAATGTCACTGGTGCAGTGCCTGATGATGTGGCACAGCAAGCTTTGAGCTGTGTGCCACACAGACATTAAAAGGTAGCCTGAAGGTAGTACTGTTCTGCAAGCAGAAACTTCCATGGATCTTCCGTATTTCTGTGCCTGACAAACTCACTCCTGCTCAGGGACTGTTGCATAGAAAAATGAATTCTAAATCAAACTGGCATCCTACTCATGAATGATTTTCCATTTATAGCTGCAAAGCCACTGTTAAAGTGCCCAAAACTAGTTTATAAAATATTTCTGCAGCTATAATTGTTTAGGACCACTGAACTACATGTTCCAAGCCAGATCAAAAGGAGCACCACAAACCCATGAAAGGCTTATACATAAAGACAGGGTAAATTCCATGTCTGGGATCCATCTGTAATTCTGTCAAACCAAGAGTGCTTGTAGCTGTATACAAATTAAATGTCTGTCTGCCAAAATTAAGTGAATGAAGAACAAATACCGCCTTATCACTTTTTTTTTGTTTACAGTAACTACCTTGTTTTCTTTAATGTTAAAATGTATAATAACCTCCCTTTTCCACTGGTGTCAAAATACAAATCAGATTGGGAGTTATGTCAAAGCCAGGATTAATCCCAAAAGTTTTAGGTTACCATTTTGCTACAAATGTAGATGTGGAGAGGTATGTTCTGGGTTTTTTTGACAGCTGACAAAGCTGAAGATGTAGCTTAAACACAACAGGATTTTGGTTCAAGGCAAGTGTATCGCTGATTTACTATAGATGGGCCACACACAGAGACAAATTTAAGAAATTCCAAATATAGTTGGAATGACAAGACCTGATGTTTTTACATTTGCATACATGCATGATTTTTCATGTCTGGTCATGTAAAAAAAGCAGGAATTAGTAACAACTTGAGGTGTTAATTCCCTAAATAATTATCACTTACACATATTACACATTAACTTTTATTAATGCGATTTGAGACAGCTAAAAGGCAGGGTCTAGCACAAATTTAAAGGAAAAAAAAAACCAAACCCAAAAAACAAAACAAAACAACCCCCCCCCTAAAAAAAAACAAAAACCCTAAAAAAAAAAAAACAAACAAACAAAAAAAAAACAACAAAAAACAAAAACCAAAATCAAACCAACAGCTTTTTTATTGCTTTATCTCATAAATCCAAATCACTAGCTTTAAGGGGAAAAAAAAATCCATAAACATGAAACCTCCTGAATTCTTCAGCTACTCAATAAATTCAATGGCTTGTTTTGGAGCCTCTGCAAATTGGTCTGTACAAGAAGTAGTAACTTTTATTGCCCAACTGATCTATCTTCAAAAAATACATTCTGGGACATGAAGGGTTGAAACTGCGCCTGCAAATTTGACCTTTACATCAGCTGGTCTAATCTAATAAAATATATTACCTCTCCTCAGAAGCCCTTGCTTTGTTTATGGGCACGACTGCCCGAGATTACAACACTATTATTATCAGACAATGCCAACTGCAAGGCTCTCCCCGAGAGCCCAGGGTGGGAGGGGCTGCCAAAAACACCCTCACGTCGGGGGGGCCCGCCGAGCACCGGCACCTCCAACTCCGCAGCTTTAGCCTGCCATCCTATTGATGCAGCGTGGGTGACAGGCTGGCGGTGGCGGGGCGCAGAGGGGCGGCCGCCAAGCTGTCTGCAAACGGCGGGTGCTCCCCGCCTGAGCGCCAGCCCTGGCAGCGCCTCTGGGCTGGGCTCTAAGCAGCTGCTGGAGCAGTTACTCACATACTGTTGCCCACCCAGCACCGCACTCCTTAATTTCTAAAGCAGTAGCCCACAGCTTTGCTGGACAGACACTCGGCAAGATCCCCTGGACGCCCTCGGACCTCTCCCCCCGCCTGGGCGCTCCCAACTGCCTCGGCGTTCCTTCAGAAAAGGCCGGAGCCACGGGCGGGTCAGCGGCAGCGCCGGGACCGCGGTGACCGGCCCTCAGGGCACAGGGCCCCCGCCAGCCTCGTCGGACGGGACGCGCCCCCATTCCTATTGATGCAGCGCCCCCTGCGGGCGAGGCGGGCGGCGGCAGAGCCGGCAAGAGGAGCAGCTCCGTGCCCTCTCCCGGCGCGGCGCCTCGGCGGGGCGAGCACCCTCAGCTCCTCCGAGCCGCGCCGCCAGGACTCCGGCGCCCGCCGTGGCGCCGCACCGGCCCCGCGGGGCTTCCGCGCAGGGGAGGTGACTGACAGAGGCAGGCGCGGAGGGCAGGCGCCAGCGTCCCCCCGTGCTGGCACGGGGCCGAGCTGCGCCGAGGCGAGAGGACAGAGCTGGGGAGGAGAAGGAATCGCCGCTGAGGGCGAGGGAGCGCGCCGCGTGCTCACTGCGGAGCACCGTCTGGCAAAACGAGCGGGCTCCGACCACCGCGCCGGGGCTGCCCGCGCGCCGGGCGGGCTCGGCG
>VZTR01025647.1:45264-68952 GCA_013400775.1 Chaetops frenatus
AGACACACCGAAGCAGAAAACATTAATAAAAGTAGGTGTGTAAGGTAGGCCTTTCTTTCAAACTACACAGTGGACGGCCCTGACAGAATGGAGCTGCTGGAGGAGATCTTTCACTCCCAAACTTGACATTCCCAGCTTCATTACGTTAGTACTCACAAGTTGCAAAATCTCCTCTACCACATACATAGGTGCTTATGAAGCCTATATGTTCCTGTTGGAACAAAGGGTTTAAGATTCATTCAAATCTCTTGTTAAAACTATTACTACTCACACATATGAATTCTGTGAGGTTTTTGCCTATATATGCCCTTCTTAGAATGAAAATCAAACCATACCACATTGTCACGTTTCCCCTCCATCTCCTTACCCATTGCTATTTTCAGTGTTACCAGTAAGTCTTCATTTGGCCAGCAGTTATCTTGCTAAATTGTAGAAAAAGAAAGAGATGTCAGGTCTTTCTTATTGAGACTTTAGAAATTAGTGTTGTCATCAAGTGAAGGGTTTGCATAATGAAAGCAAGCTTGACTTTTAGAAAAATCAGTGAGCTGGAGGCGACTAGTTACATCTCTTTGGATTGAAATCAGTCAAGTTCAGGGAATGTAGGAATAACTATTTGTTGTATACAACATGAGCACATCAGAGCAAGAGCCTTCCCAGACCTGCTTTGGACCATCTCTGAAGGGCTTGGGAAGGCCTAAGAAACGGCAGTTAGAAAACTGCCAAGTGGATGCAGAAGCAAAAGCAAAGGTAGATATCTGTCTTAACTGTGTTAACTTCATGAGCTGTTGGGGCTGGGGGAGAACTAAAGTTTAATTGGAACCTTTCTGCCCTGTGACATTTCAAAAGAAAGATTATATCTTCCTCTGTTCCCCAAAGAAAGGAAAGAGTGACCAACAGCAGAGGAGCTCAGAAGGTGGGTGGGAATCAAATGATCTCATGTTGTTGGTGACAGTAGTGGACAGAGGGTGAGGGATATTGATGTAGTGACAATGCAGAAGGATGTCTTGCAAAAGTCCTTTCATCATGGGTTTAAGGATTAGTACTGCAAAGATTTTAAGCACTAATAGCACATAATATCACTATCTAAAGTTCTGTCTAGACTTGGGAGACCAAGGACAAATTGTCCTAGATTAGACAGGTTTCAGAGAGATTAGGTAAAGTTCCTCGATTTATTTTTTTTTTCTTTCACTTGTGATACAAATGTAACAGGGCTTTTAGGAAATCATTAAATCAGTTAGCTTCTGCTCAGGTGCAAATATGAAGACATATGGAAATAAAGTACTTTGTCCTTAAAAACATCAACAAACTGTAATTTTCCTCAGAAATACTCACTACTTGCTAAACTGTCAAGGCCAAAGGTCTTTTTATCCTGAGTGCTCAGAGGTAAATGATTTTGTTAACACAGATTTCATTTACATCGTTGGATCTTGAGCCTTTCCAGACAGTTAAGATAAGCAAGGCTCCAACTGGTGAAAATGAGATGGACGAGGTTCCAGTAACTCGGTCTTATCTCCAGCACCTTGAGGAGTCATAAAATCTTAAGGCAATTAAAGTTCTTTTGTACTATTGCAAAGCATGCAGTCAGTCTGGAAGAAATCAACACTTCAGAAGAACTTCTTCAGTAGATATTAAGTGCTCCCATCCTCTCGGCAGGAGATTTTGATTAATGAAAACACCTCGTGACTATGAGTACAGGGAGAAAACAATGCAGTGCTGAGGGGTGTAAACAGCTTCATTCATTTTGGTGGATCCTCATCCTCCCTGCCTGGGGTCAGGTGCTTACAGTCTGTGATCCTGTCTGTTGTTAGTAGCTGACACAGTGAGGCTTTTGGTTGTTTACATCATATAGTTATGTCATAGCTATCATTAACATGGTAGCAGAGAGAAGGACTGAGACAATTTTAGTGTACCAGAGAACCCAGATCCTGCAGCCTCTGCTCCCCGAGAACACCCGAGGGTCAGTAGAAATGTTCAGTCCTCCCTTTTCCTTCTCTCCTCCTTCCCCACATTCATCTTTGCCTGAAGAGAGAAGGGCCACTAAACCACTGGCCACTGAGATCAGACAGGGAGAAGGGAGAGAACTTTGGATGCCTGCAGTGGCAAGGGAATCCATCAGATCTTGATTCCAGTAAGATAAAGGTATGCAAAGATTCCCAGCTTCCTTGGTAAAATATGTAGAGAATCCATGAGACAGCTGGAGAGGCAAGGACCTTTATTGCTCCTTTTGTCATGATGGAAGACAGCTATTACACATACACACACACATTTCATTCCTAGCATGCATTTGGCTTTGAAGGTGTGTCCCAGATTTCCCTTTTCCATTCCATCCTCACCTTGTCCTATCTCATCCTTTTGCCTCCTGAATTTCTCTTCCTGCTTGGGAAAATATGGGACAACTCTGCCCAAATACCCTTTCTATCTCAGTGTGTGTTTCCTCTACTGCCTACCCCCAACAAACAAAACCACATACAATTTCTTTTTAATTTTCCAAACTAGTTTGAGTGCTATTTAAGCTGTATTTCTAATTGAGTTTAAACAGTTGACAAGCAGTAATGGTTCTTGCAAAAAAGGCATAATACTAGCAATGGAGGGGGTGATTTTAACAATCAATGCAATTTTTAAAAAAGCAACCTTCTTTGTCCTCTTCTTAATACTGTTACACTTGTTACTTCTGCTTTCTTTACTTACTAAAAGTTATTGTAGAAATCCGGACAGGAAAGATGTCATCTCTTTCTGACTCAGTCAATAGAAACCTTCTCTGTATTATTGGGGAGAAAAAAAAAAACAACACTGGGGATATATTCTTCCAGCCCTTTCACCTGCATTTGCAGTAGGAATGTCAAGGTCACATATTTATTTTAGACTTTTTAACTGTTAGCCAAATAGCTGCAGTGGAATTTGATCATTAGATACTCAAACCCAGGAAAAAAGACCGTAGGTTTACACGTTATTAAATGTTACAAAGAAAGAAGGGAAGAAAATAAATCCCTCCATATCTGTTCAGTACTTAGAGAAATTTCATCCAAAAAATTCAATTAGTTCCTCGCACATGTCACATGGAACACATCAGTTTCACTGCTTCAAGTACAATTAGGCTGAGAGACTACAGAGCATTTAGGCAGGAAAGAGGCTGGAGTTTGGAGCAGCAGCAGCATCCCCACTTGTGCTCTGCTCAGGGAAGTGACTCCCAGCTCCTCGCAGGAGCTGTGTCTAGACAGTGACAGTGCATAAGCACCCAGCACTGAGTGAGAATTCAATGGCTGCATCTAATCATGTTTTTTATCTACAAGAAAATTAAAAATATATGCATCCCAGAATCTTAGGTGTGTGAGGGTTTTGTTTTGTTTATGGTTTTGGGGTTTTTTTCTGAAGATAACTATCACAATAAAAAAGTAATTAATAATGTATTTTGCTGTTAGTGTCTTTATAAAGAATTGATTTTTCTGGTGTGAATTTAGGTTTCTTTCCAAGATAAAATGGTCTTTGAGTAATCCACAATTCTACACTCGAGCAAACTTAGATTTATACCAGAAACAATGAATAATATTTTTAAAGGTAAATTGAATCACATACCATAATTCTTGTGTAAAGTTCTTTATTTAAAACACACGCTGCTCATTTCAGCAGTATGAGATATAATTAAATCTAAAAACTTTATTTATGTAACAGTAGAATTACTACAGAGAAACAAAAGGAGAATCCAAACAAGACTTTTTTTGAAGAAAAAATACATAGCCAAAAAAAAAAAAAAAAAAAGGTTATTTACACTCCCAACATTAAGGCTTGGCAAGCCTAATACTAGATCACCTTTTATCTAGTAACACAAGTGTTTCAGAGGAACACAGATGACCTTTCTAACAATCCTAACCTACAATGCCTTTTTAATGTGTACATGTTAAAAAGGCATATGCATGATATAAATTTCCTCATCATTACATGCTTTCTCACTTGGCCCCATAATTTTGTGATGTAAATATTATTGACCAACAATACCAGCCCAGACAGTCTGACCTTTAATAAAGGTTTTACTTGAGCCCAGCTTAATTACCCTTCAGCTCAGCAAGAGAAGTTGTATAGCTACAAACCACAAATGAAACACACCTTTATATTATCAACTCTTCCTTCATAAGACACATTAAAAGAGCCTTAGAAATCTTATTTAATTTTTTTAATGTAGGAAATATCAGTTCTTAATTTCATTTTCCTGGATGAAAGCTGTTGTCAATGTCCTTGGACTGGCAAGGTGTCCATGAAACCTACAAGGGGCCGACAAGCAGAAAAGAAAACTCATGCAGGAGGAAAATTTCTTCTTTGAGAACAAACAGTAATATTATGGTGGCATTTTTCAGGCAGGAATGAAGACAGTATTTTATATGCTCTGCCACCTGTCTTCAATAACCCAAGAATTTATGCCTTCTATTAGCACATATTTTGCTGGATGTACATACACCAGTGGCTATCATAAAAGCAATTTAAAGGAAAGGGTTTAAAATAAAAAATCCAAATGCTGTTAAAGATAATTTTCAAGAGATTGTTAAAAATAAGCTTGTCTTTTCCTCTAATTTAATACGTACTAAAATTACATAGGAGGATTCTTAAAGGCTTTTGCTTCCATTTTAACAAGTTCAGAATAAACAAAATAATATAACACAAGTAAAAATAAAGTAATTTTTAAAACAGCACAAAAATACAGCATACTATAGTATGTATGATATATCTACATTTTCATCAGAAGAAACAGTAGAAAATTGATTTTTTTACCCTTTTATTCCACGTTTAGTGCTCACTATATCCTTGTTAGTGCATCTTCGGGCCTGAAAGAAACACCAGGAAGTGAGGTAGCTCTATGATGCAAAGCATTTATCCCTCTCTAGTATTTCTGCATGAAGGGAGGAGACAACTTTTCTGTAGCTCTGAATAACTTCCCTGGATACCATGGTTTAACCATAGCCATCAACCAAGCCACCTCACTTCCCCCTGCTGGGATGGGGGAGAGAGTCAGGAGAGTAAAATGAGAAAACTCATGGGTTGAGATAAAGACAGCTCAATAGGAAGAGCAAAGCCATGTGCACAAATAAAGCAAAATAAGGAATTCATCCACCACTTCCCACGGGCAGGCAGGTGTTCAGCCATCCCAAGGAAAGCAGGGCTGCATCACATGTGGCAGTAACTTGGGAAGACAAATGCAACCACTGGAAACATTCTCCTCTTCCTTCTTCTTCCCCCAGCTTTATATACTGAGCATGATGCCATGTGGACTGGAATATGTCTTGGGCCATTTGGCATCAGCTGTCCCAGCTGTGTCCCTTCCTGGCTTCTTGTGCCTTCCCAGCCTTCTTGCTGGTGGAGTAATGTGAGAAGTAGAAAAATCTTTGACTCCATGTAAGCACTGCTAAACAGTAGCTAAAAAATTTCTTTACAATCAACACAGTGTCCAGCACAAATCCAAAACATAGCCCCATAACTAGCTTCTATTAAGAAAATTAACTCTATCCCAGCCAGAACCAGCCCACTGAGTAACTAAAAACTGTGCAGGAAAAGAAAACTGTAATTAAAAATATAGGAGATGCATTAATTAACCTTACCCTTACAGATCAATCATCTAGGAACTATTATTTTTTTTATAGTACTCAAAATATTCTGCAATTGTCACCTAGCTTACATTTCTTCAAATGTGGAGAAGAGCACCTGCTTAATTCTCAGTCAAATGGAGAAAGAAATTGTTTGCCCAGACTTTATATGTTTTTGCTTCTGTATCCAAAATAACATACACAAATTTGTTTGTAGTAGAATTTCATACCCAGACTTAATAACTGTAATAATATTTCAGTCAGACTTAGAGTATATCAAAATACATGTGCAAATGCTAGTATAAACAAAGCCTTTGTCAAAAAAAGAACCTGAGGTTTCTGACCTGATGTAGCTAGTAGATAGAGCAGAAAAATTGTGAGAGTAGCAAGTTAGCATTTGGGCATTAGAGAATTGCAGAGTTATGCTACTTTTTTTGGTTTTTTTTCCATTTGTGTGGGCACTTCGGATTAAAAAAGGGTAACAAAAATTTCTAAATATCTTTGTTTTGGGTATTTAATTTATACTTGCAATAAAATTATCCTAATGAGAAGATTGTCATTATCTGTAAAAGCAGAATTGAGTCTATTAATCACATTTAGCTTCTGTCCAAGCCACTGATGTTCCCTTCAACTAACAATGTCCGTGGCTTAATATTACTTCTTATCTCCCTTTTCATTATATATAGCAACAAAAGATTTAATTTCATCTATTTTTCCAAAATGTGATCAATAATTCTAAATGTAGTCTATTACTTGGTTGAGAAGCACAATTCTGTTTCCAAATTAAATCTTCCAAAATTGGTAACTGATTCTTGACACAGACCATGCAGCCACCGTAAATTTGGCTCCTTGACCCAATGTAATAGCAAGATGAAATCAGAATGACTGTTGCTTCTGATATATTTGTGTCTGTCTACTTGTACCATATCATGTAGTCTCCTCATTATCAGCTTTATGACTAATTTTAATATTACCTTTTTTCAGTATTCTTAGGTGGCTTGTTTGTTGTTCTGCTGAAAATTTAGGGGTTTATCCAGACCTGGAGAAGAATGCTGCCTTTTCCTTTATCCTACAGCTATCCTTCTGTACAGTTGTTGGGTGTTTGAGCTATCAGTGCACAACAATGTCTAAGGTGCTACTCAACAATTTTCTTAGGAATGCCAAGTTCTTGAATGCTCCCAGCTCTCCAGTCACTAATTGCCCTTCAAACCATGTTTGTGACCATTTCCATCTCTCTAGTGTAATAGAAAAGTAAACATCCAAAAATAGAAAAAGCCCTTAAACCAGAAAATGGAACATGGAACATGGTAAATCTACTGCAGCCTGAACTGGAGGCCATTTTTTTGAGGTGAAAGTAGTGCTGTGTTGAACAAAGGTGGACAGCCATACCAGAACCTGGATTGTTTAAGGGGTAATATTCTTACAACTGTGTAAAAGTAAATACGATCTTTCTAGCATTAAGATGATGAGGAGTTGAATTGCTTTATCAATATGGACACAGATTTCTAGCTCTTCCTACTTCACCTACACACAGGAGGATTTTAGTGGTATCCTCCACTTTCACTGGATGAATGCAAGTCAGAAAGTTTATTTCACATCTTCATCAAGGTCAGGGCCAGCTCAGTTTTCTAAACCCTGAAGTCTGGGTTTTTACTGATGAAAGAATTTTGTCCGCATGTGCTTTGTCTAATTATTATAAATTAATTTAAATAAGTTAATAAGTAAGAAGGAAACAAATAACAAATTGTGCTTTTTAATGATTGTGTTTTTACTTGCTTGTGATGTGACTTCTCAAGGATTAAGTCTGTTGATTCCTGCCATATGGTAATACCCATGTTTGTATAACATGGTCCCATTTGCTATCAACTTGTTTTTGTTCCTCTTTGGTCCAGACCTCAGGCTTTGATGAGCCACACACATTCTTGTCCATTTATATTGATTTCTAGCATTGTATCTAATAAAATAGCATCAAGCAGATTCAGTAAACAGTTGTTGTTAGCGACCTAATTATCACTGGGTCAAAATCCAACAGTCTCACACACATCCTTCTCTTCTGCCAGTTCTGTAAAACTGAGCCACTATTCCAAAGGTGCTGCTGAACTTTAGGGGTCGATCTCAAAAGTCTCAAGTTTGGAAGTTGTTCTCGATTTCTGTGCTTTTAGGATTTCAGCAAGCACAAATCTCCTTCTTGGGAGTACAACACTGAGCCAGATCCGTGTTTACATTTTTGTGGGAAGGCCAGGTGCTCTTCTCAGTATTCAGGCAGAGAAGGCAGATAGAGAACATGCAGGTGAGATTTCTNTCTGCCAGTTCTGTAAAACTGAGCCACTATTCCAAAGGTGCTGCTGAACTTTAGGTGTCGATCTCAAAAGTCTCAAGTTTGGAAGTTGTTCTCGATTTCTGTGCTTTNACGTTTCTGTGGGAAGGCCAGGTGCTCTTCTCAGTATTCAGGCAGAGAAGGCAGATAGAGAACATGCAGGTGAGATTTCGTCACCTGAGATATAAGTTAACTTTTCCCAGTGTCTCACACGACCTTGCTATTCAAATGAGACTTACAGGTATCATCTTTTTGTCTCCCAATGCTCTTACACAGCACCAATGAGCTCTTGCAGACACTCTCTAATGCAAACCATATGATAAGGTTGAAAAAGTGTCTAATTTTGGTAAATGGCACAGAAGTTGCTAGTTAGGTTCCACCAGCCAGATACACATTCTGTCACCATACTGCAACTGTTCAGCTGGCTGATGGATAAATTCTCTCAGCTCCATTAGCCTTAAAGGAATGAGCAATTCACCAGATACTGATAAGAATAACAAGCTGTTTAGCTGCATAGGAAAAAGCTAGAAATTAATATAATTTACTTTCTACATCCACAGAGGTGCTGTAGAAGATTTGAGTCGTACATTTGACCTGATGAGCTACAGCTGAGGGACATTAAGTGGCTTTGGTAGTATGCAAGTTATGCAGAATTCAGGAAAAAAAAAAAAGTCTTTTATTATGATGTATTATTTCAACACATCTTCATGCACAGTATGGGGATATGTATGCCCTGAAAATCCCTGATATAAGTGTATAGCCTTTAAGTGCCAAGTCATCCTAATAGGAAGTACAAAGCCATCAATGACATATAAATTTTGTGATCAATGGGTAGTGGGTGTGAAAAATTCTTTATGAAATTGAACCCCCCAAAATCAGATCCAGCTACTGATATATTAAATCCAGACTGGCTACAAATGCTAACAGAAGGGGAGTAGCCACCATCCTCATTTCTATCATCAATGGCAGGTGGCAAATGGTTGCTTTGTCAGATATGAAGGGAAGTCAACATTAGCTTCATGATGGTCACATGTTTATTTTAATTTTTTGACCCACTGATTTATATTACTAATCTGTTGCATAGTCTTTTTCTTGTAGCTCCGGAAATTCCCTCTATTCTCACACTAAGAACTGGTAGGGAATGGTAGCTGCATCACCAATGCTTGATTGATATGTTCATAATCATCCTCCTTTGGGACAAGAGGAGAAAATTGTGCCTAGACAGCATATATATTTTTGTTCTTAATGAGCAGTCAGGAACTGTGCAAGCAGATCAACTCAGACATCTAGAAGTGACCTGAGGAAAGAAAGATGATATATATAGCTTCAATATCTACTGTTGGTTTGCTGCTGACATTTGGACTCATGCCTCTTGGGTTTTCCCTGTTGGTCTAGCATGCCAAACCACCTACCCCAAATCGCTCTCATGCCATGATGGAAAAAGTTACTACTCAGTGATCAGTCCTTAATACTCAGGGCCACATGTTCCATGATATATTTGGAGATAACAGTCTTTGCTTCTTATTGCTTAGAACAGCAAAAATGGTACATAATGAGACTTATTTCTATGCCGGAAATTAGTACTTTGAAGAACTTGTGTCAGTGTCTTAGACATCATGAAAGCTGCATACTTTACAGATCACCCATGATCTCAAAAAGCAAAAATATTTGTACATAAAATGCCAATTTCTTTTTTCTTTATTTCTCCCCAATAAGCACAGAAGGAAGCAAGTATGTTTGCTTTTTGAGGGAGCAGAGTAATATTTTTTCTCTATGTTCTGTATTTCCTATATTTATTACTGTTTCTCTCCATTCACTTCTGACTAAACTACTACAAAATATTTTTTTCTCCCTGTGTTAAGGATCATGACAAGAATCTTTAATTAATACTGAGTTTCACTTGAAGCCAAAACCAGAGACATGTGATGTGAAACTGCATTCTTTGCAGTCTTGGGTGTTGAGTAGAAATTTAAATTCATGGCAGCAGGCTGTAATGCTGAAGCAAAAGAAACACAGTTTATTTGGGCTCTGGTCCTACTTACTTTTGAAAAGCTCTGTATGTTCTTTACAGAAAAATGTACATTCTCTTTTAGAAAGAGTGAAGAACAGAGTTTTCAAGGCCAAGATCCTTCGTGCCACTGCAGAGTAACAGATATTTCATGTCAATTCCCAGTTCTACAGCTGAGGAGGAAATGAAGCAGCTTTGACACTTATACATCAAGAGCACAGAAAACCCATGTAAACACATACTCAGAGTAGAAATGAGAATGAACAGAAAATATTTTCAATGGTGATAGAGATGCAAATTAAATTTACTGCCAAATATTAATTAAGTAATACATGTAGTATATAAACATACTCAGTACAATTTCTTCATGATGTAATACTATGCAAAAGTATTCAGAATTTAATGCAAGAAATAAAGCATCCAAGTTGTACACTTTTTTGAGAGATGTGGCAAAAAACAAGTGGACGTGTTTCTGAGTGGCATCTTCAAGAGATATGGAAGTCATGTATTAAGTGCTTAAATCAGCATTTAGTCCTCTTGAGTCTGCCTCAGCTGGGGTATATCCACTGAATAATGCAAAAACTACAAGGGTCTAGATACATTAGACTTCCAAATGGGAGCAACTGGTGAGATAGTATCTGTTCTCACGTTGAAAGCAACTGCAATGCAGGAGTGGTGCACATCCTATAGCTACAATGAAGCTGGTGGGCTGTTCTCTGGCATGTTGCATGATTTTACTTTCCCCTCAATGTACCATAATTTTAAGGTGTTCTTTTTAAGTTGTAGACATGCTTTCATGCCTAATCCAGCCTGTTTTATAGGCCATGATATTTTAATAGATTTCTTTCAGATTGTTGAAATAAGAATGTTCTTCCCTGGCTAATGTGAATTAATGTCATGGTTTAAACCCACTCGGTACCTAAGTACCATGCAGCCGCTCATTCATCCCCACCTCTTCGGTGGGATGGGGAGGAGAATTGGGAAAAAAAGGTAAAAGACATGGGTTAAGATAATAGTTTATCAATTGAAATATTTTCATAATTGAAATAACTATTATAATTATTATTAATAAGAAATAAAAATAATAACAAAGAAAAGGGAGACAGGAAAACCAGAGAGGAATAAAACCTGAGAGAAAAAAAAGTGATGCCCAAAACAGTTGCTCACCACCTGACTGATACCCAGCCTGGCCTTGTGCAACTATTGGCCCTTCCTTGCCAACTCCCCACAGTTTAAATACTGGGTATGAAATTCTATGTTGTGAGATACCAACTTTGACCAGTTTAGGTCAGCTGTTCCAGCTGTGCTCCCTCCCAGCTTCTTGTGCAGCTCCTCACTGGCAGAGCATAGGACAGTGAAAAGTCCTTGACTTAGGGTCAGCACTACTCAGCAACAGCCAAAACATCGATATCAGTGTGTTATCATTATTCTCATACCAAATTCAAAACACAGCAGTGTACCAGCCATTAGGAACAAAATTAACTCTGTCCCAGCCAAAAGCAGAACAATTCATAGGGCATATTTCTCTTTTGTGAATTTAGCCCACTGTAAAGGGAATTTTGTTGTTTTGCTGGTGTCAAAACATACATATAGCTATTGAGAAGACAATAAAATGTGTTTTGCTGGCAGAGTCATTCACAGCATCATCAATTCTGTGAGTGTTCTCTGTGTCCTGTGAATACTGAGTCAGGAAAATGTCACTTCAGCTGTGTTTACATCCTTTTATGTCCATTAAAAAAAATTAAAATAAAAGTATCAAGCTGTCTAAAATTACTTTTTTTTTTTTAAAGACAAACTTAAGCTAAAATGTTTGCTGAAACATATTTATTATTTCTATTGGTTTCTATACCTTAATTTTTGATGCTTGATTATACAGATCAATCTATCACAAAAGAGACATTAACATGTGAGTTACGTAAATAACCAAAAATATATAAATTTTGAAAATTGATATTCACAACAGAACTGGTTCTGTAGTATTTTTCAAATAATTAAAAAAAGTTAAAGCTTCTCAATCCTCTTATGAATATTCTGAAAAAGAAAAAAAAATCACTTCCAACTTTTTTTTTTTTTTTTTTTTTCACAGAATCACTGAATCACTTAGGTTGGAAAAGACCTCTGAGATAATTGAGTTCTACCTATGACCATGGCAACAAACCATGGCACTGAGTGCCATGTCCAGTCTTTCCTTAAATACCACTGAGGACAGTGACTTTACAACCAGCTGGGGCAGCCCATTTCAATATCTAATCAACCTTTTTGTGAAGAATTTCTTCCTGATGTCCAGCCTAAAACTGCCCTGGTGCAGCTTGAAGCTGTGTCCTCTCATCCTATCACTGGTACCTGGGAGATGAGGCTGGGCCCCACCGTGCTACACCCTCCTTTCAGGCAATTGTAGAGTGTGATATCAGGCTGAACATCCCCAGCTCCTTCAGCCACTCCTTACAGGACACAGGACGTGCTTTGTTCCACTTCAGTCACAGATCAAAAGATTACTTTCCAGCTGACATCTCTGACTGAACACAGCAACTGCTGCTGAGATTTACTCAGGTGTGGCAGATGAAAATCAGCTGTGTTAGGATCAGTCAAATGCAACAGACACTGCACTGCTACCTAGAGAGTCGATAGAAAGGTACACACTGTCTAGATAGAACCCTACCAAAAATGTGTCAAATAATAACAAAAATTTCAAAATAATTTGTACATTAAATATTTACAAATCTGTTACAGAAAAAAGCAGGGAAAAGGAAGAAGAGGAAAAAGATCTTGAATTCTGTTGAACCCATTAATTTGCCCAACTAATTGATGTCCTATGAGTGGTATTCACTATCACTGAGAATACAACTGTCATGTTACAAATGAAATGCAATTATAAGAGGTTTCCTTTTCCTTCATTTAGAAAAGCTTTCCAGTCTGTGAAACTTCTCCTTTTGCAATATTGAATATCATACTTTTGCTTTAAGCATAACATGCTGTCCTAGTTTAGGGCAAATTTGGGAGGAAACCCTAGAATGGAGCTCCTCAAATCGGTCAGCTTCAGCAGCCCCTCCCCCCAACCGGTTCGGGAGAAAAATCTCCTTAGAGAAAAGTGGAAATAAACTTTATTTAGCCAGAAAAGTATTCATAAGCATACAAAAGTTAATAATATTAAACAATAGAACCTCTCGTTGCTCTGAAGAGCCAGCAGAGTCAGAAAGTCCTTTTGTGGGTGTGGCTCAGTCAGTTTCAGCCTCTCCAGGGCTCGGGCCAGGTGCTCAGGCCCGGTGAGCAGCTTGGGGGGCAAAGAAAAAAGGTTCCTTGTGTCTCTCCCTCTGGCAAAGGCGAGAGCTCCGAGAGAGCACTGCCAGCCTTGTCTCACTCTCTCTCTGTCCGTGCTGCAGACAACACACAGGCTGTGAGAAAAGGAATTCCGGGGCAGTTGGGTGCAGCTTCTGCAGATGAACTGCGTGTTGCTTCTCCCCCCTCTTGCTTTCTCTGTCCAACTCCACAAGCACAGAACTCAACATCCAAGAAAAGTAGGGCAGACGACTGGGGACACAAGCATCATAAAGTCACCCTAGAACATGCGGTGGATCTTCTTTGATTTAGTTATGTAAAAAAAACCCCAAAACTGTAACTATAGGGTCATATGCAAAGACCTCCCCAAGCAAAATGTGGGACCCTATATGTGTGTAAACACATGTTTGTTTAAACTGGACAGAGATCTCTTGACACATCTCTAAACTCTAAGTGCACTAAGGGAGAGTTGGACTTCCTGCTGTGATCTCTCTGCATCTACCCTTGGCTGACATGCCACTAACACACACCTCAGGCCTGTTCAAAATCTGAAATATTGTAAGTTCTCTCCTAGCTTTAAAGTGATCCTTTTTTTGCAGAAAGTTTGAAATTATCATTTTTACTATGTGAACGTGAAAAATAATAAATCTTACTGTATTAACATTTAGACCTGTGAGGCACATTCAGAATTATGACTTTGCCTAACTTATCCAAGTTTTATATTCTGTGGTATATGCAGTCAATATAGTTTCTGATGCTAAGGAACAGATGAACACATGCATGTGCAGGTATGTGTGAGAGAATGTGCCCTCTGATTCTTGAAAGGAAAGGAATCCATTTCCTTAAAACAGACTAAAACAAAAAACCTACACTAACCTGCTAATAATAGTAAGTCCAAAAGTTGCAAGGGTAAGTGGCAGTTCTTTATCACCCTATACTTTTTGGGATGGCCATTCTTAGACACCTATAACAAACTTTTTAATAGAGTTATTTAAGCAAGAATTTATGGCTCCAGTCTCAGCAGCGTACTTTGCACAGGCATTTCACAAAGCTATCCAACAGATTGGTAAGTTTTTCATCACTGGAAGCAGTGGTGTCTGCTGCCTTTTACTTGTCTCTCTGGAATTGCCTGCCAAGGAAGGATTAGCACCCAGAGCTAAAGGAGATGGGGACATTACCACTTTCTCCATAGGATACCACTGAGAAGGAAAGGTGAACTAGCAGCTTACAAAATACTTCCTTGGCTACTGACTATCCCAAACTCCTTTGCTCCATCCTGTTTCCACATGGTCTTACCCATTTTCAACATTATGACAACTTCTTTGAATGTAGCTCCTTCTCCTGCACTCACACTTCAGTTTTCCCCTCCTCTTCCCCCCATCTCCCTTTTGTGAGCAGGCTTTCTGCCACTCCATGTCCACAGCTTGGGACCCTGTCAACACAACTGAGACAGCAAGTCTGGAAATAGCCTATAGAGCCTTGCTTTGCTAGACTGGAAACTTTGAAAAAATAGTCTGGAAAGACTTATACAATGGATTGGCAGCTGATTAACAGAAAAACACACCCACGAGCCAAAATGAATTTTGAGTACTGTGGAAGGATGCCAGCTTGACAGCTCTGCAACCCAAAGCTATCCACAGGACAGGTACAGGGCAGGGACCAACTCCAACAGCTTCTGCCACCCTTAGGAAACCTGATGACTGTGATGAGCAACAGTCAGTGTCTCTGGATGTGATTTTTCATCGTAGCAAGATCTGAGTGTTAAAGAGTAAAGGAAACAGTCTCATAACCATCGTATATGTCTCTTTAGGCTTTTTCCTTCTCTGAAGTTCATGGCAGCAGTTTGGATTTCATCAGCATTTAGAGTAGGTCAGACTCATACCACCACTCTGATGTTTTTAATTGCTCAGCAGAATATTATTTCATCCAAAGAAAATTAAAGTCATGTGACAAAAATTTTCAAATCCGTCTAACTTCAGGTAATTTGTCTGTTAAATAATACCCTACTGAGATCAAAAGAATGGACAAGTGATCCCTGGATAGCAAATATATCTATGGCAAAAAAAAAGTGCATCATGTCATGAAGATATTTTTCACTTGGTTATTTTAATACACAGAAATAGAGTTAAGTCCAATGTTATTCTAAATATGTCACAAACTTTGACACTTTTTTGTTGTTCCTTGTCAACTCCTTTATTTTCAGCATTGAAAGCAGAATATTACAAGCATTTTAATACCACCAGAAATATGTTGTCAGCCATTATTGCATTTTGTGCTCCCCTGTATCCTCTAGTGCATGTTTGGTTTACTAAATTATGGTGATTCAAAGTGTGTATTCTTTTGGAATAACAGTAGGAATAATTGCTCTGATTTATGTTACTCCAGCTCTGCAGTTTTCTCTTCATATTTTCAAACAAAAATCCATTTCAAGCACTGAATCAACACCTTTCTTGTTTCTTTTTTAGTTTTGAAAATACTGTTTTTTACTGAACTGAATGTGCACAGATTAAAAAAAAATAAATTTATAGACAACTAAGTTAAAACACACTGAAGTTTTGTTTCTTACCTGTACCACATTCTTGGAGCTTTTAAAAGACCCAAAGCCTCAACCAGGTGTTTAAAAGAATTACTTGAAGCTTTCAATCAGACTTTTTTTCAGTGGAAAACTGGTTTCAATAAAAGCGGCTCTTATAAAACACTGACTGGTTTCAGCTAACTTTAATTTTAACAACTGACCTCTGAAAAGTAAAACATTCTCTTTTTCAGGCAAAAATATAAAAACATTGACCTAAAATAAACTGGGATAAGATATTACATTAGATAAAATATATGGAGCTCCTTATTCCCTGGTCTGATCTGGAGTTGTCTTCCAAATTATCATTATACTAGGCCATTCACGTACAAAAGTCTTTGTATTTCATTTCTAATTTTCACTTTGGGAAAATCATCACTTCCAATGAAAGCTGCCTAAAACTGGTAGAAATAGACCTTTATTTCTGTGGGAGATATTGTATATTTTCTTGCCACAAAACCAAGTAGTCTATCAGATAAAAGTCAAAACCTCATTGACACAGATAGTATAGCAAGTTATTCATAGTATTTTTCAATGAAAATATAATTAGAGCTTACTAACTTTTCCTTATATAAAAAAATTATATGTCTGTCATTCCTTCTCATTTTTTCTTCCCTCTCTGTAGATTCAAATGTTCATAGCTGTATGTTATTTTGCAAATAAATTATTGTGGATAATATCTGACACTCCCAGCTGGCCTTGGGATGGTCAGTGCAATGACTTGTACTCTAATTATTGGAGGCAAAGTTGTATTTTCTACATTTATAACAAAGAAAAACCACTTTAAAGATCACCCTTCTTATTGTCCTGATTCCTCTGTGATTTTATGATCACAGGATAGGTCAGATTGGATGGGACCACAGGAGGTCTCTAATCCAAGCTTCTGAGCAAAGCAGTCATCTTGAGGTCAAACACAGATGCTGAAGATTTTTATCTGGTTGTGTCATCAACATCTCTAAGGTTGAACTCCTTCAAGTGTTGGACCATCTTCCTGGGAAAAAAATTTACATCTGCTCTGAACAGCTCTTGCTTCAATCTATGCCCACGGTCTTCTGTCTTCCTGCCATGCCCTACTATGCCTCACACCGTGTTCCTGATGACCTGCTGTAAGGAGTTGGGCTCTGCTCTTTGGTCTGGCCAAAGCCACCTCTTTTCCTTTAAGGACAAGCCCAGCTTCCTCAGCCTCTCTTCACAGGACAAATGCTCCAGCACCTCAACATTTTCACGGCCTCATGATGAATGGTTCAATTTCTCAGTAACTGTTTTTTGTAGGGGGACCCAAAGATGGACATGATACTCTAGAGAATGCTGAGTAGAAGGATAATCCCTTTTCTCTGGTTCTGCTTCTCTTAGATAGCCTGGGAGGCTTTTTTCTGCCAAGTCATTGCTTTTTTCATACTCACCTCACTTCCCACCAGGGCCCCCAGGACTGCTTTTTGCAGATCTGCTCCCCAGTCACCACTCCCCAGCCTGTCTCATTGAAAGTGGGTTTGCCTTCCCAGAGACTGAGATTTGCATTTATCCTTTTTTAATTTCTTGTATTATCTACTGGCCCTTTCCACAAATTCATATTCTTCTGCTTCTTTCTTTTAGAAGACTTGTTAAAAAATGTCACTTGTTAGCTTGTCTATGATTCCTAAGTGATCAGTACCTGTTAACACAGGACAGAAGAGACACTTGGGATAGCAGGCTGGAGCAAGCTGAAAGGGATCAATTGACACATGACTGCTGTAAGGTGAGCATGTGAAAATGCACTTCAGCCAAGGGTAAATATCCTTTTTTTGGACCAGTGGTATAATGTGTTCAGGAATGATTATAGCCTTTAACAGATGCCTAATATGGTTGGGTTTGACCTGCCAAGAGTTGACCCAATGGTATGTCTGTGACTTAAAAATGCCATTAAGGATGTTCTCAGCTTTGCCTTTCCTGCTATTTTGTTCAATACCTTTTTTATTTCATGGATTCATTATGTTCTTGTAGGACTTGATCGTAACACTGGCTACAGCTGAAAACCATGTCTCTGACCAATGTTGTAAATTCTTACAAGAACCAGGCTTTTCTGGAGTGCCATGTCAGTAAATCAGAGGATCTAACATGGGCAGTGCCTACAAGAGGTACTAGCAGTACTTTCTCCCTGCAGAAGGTTTTCCCACAACCAAAGTCATGCTCTCTTGTGGTCCCTGCAACACCTGGTCATGGAAGAAAGACACAGATCCTCCACAATTAGGAGAACAGCCGAGGCCCCCAAAAGGAGAGCCCATTTATTTTGATACACAATTTTATAGAGTTTTCAAAGTGTGTGAGGATTGGAAGATGAAATCCCACCTCTCAACCAGACTGGTGAAGTGACCAGTCAGTCAGCTTTCCTTCTCCATGAAGGAATGTAAACAAAACCATTGTTTTTAGTACAGTGCGTGAGAAAAATTTGACTCGAGAACATAAACTTTTCAGAAGGCTTTCAAAAACAGGGCAACACTCTCTCTGATTCTCTCCAGCAGGCATGGCACTAATTTGCATAATTTCTCAAAGCATGTTGACACACATATTGAGTCAACCTTCAGATTCCTCATAATCCAGCTGTACTGTTCTGCACAAAGGAAACCACTGAGAATACCACTGAAATGTGGTTATGGTCCTGATTACCACTACCATCTGAAGTATTAGTATATTCATTAAAGATGTGAATATCTGAATTTAGGGTCACTGAAGCAGCTTTTCCAGGTATGACCTTGGATACTGAATTCTCCTAAGGTCCCCTTCCCTTCCCTGGCTGAGTGTCTGTGCTGCCAAGATCCTGACAGTCACAGTATGAGAAAGAACATTCACCCAGGGGATGTCTGGCTCTTCTTTGGTGTTCAGGATATTCAGATGAGATGAAAGATGTAAAGGTTGTAATATCCATGTTTATGACCATTACTGTCACTTTCTTTCCAATGTCAATAAATAAATGTCAGGTAACTTGACTTTCCTTCTTCTAGCTGGAGATAAAATGGTCTTTTACTTGTATCTCTTGCATTCCTCTATCCACTGTAATAGATTGATGATGAGATTGTTTTGATGACTGGTGGCTGGGTAGTCCCTAGAAAAGAAGAGTTAAACTTACTAATACTGAAAGGAACTGGGAATACAGATCTTATTCTTGAGGTCTTTTTACAGCTAGGCTATTAAAAAGGAGAAAATAAAAAGGACCACTAAGTTCCCCCAGGAAAAAAAAAATTCTAACAGTTCAACACAGAAAATATCTAGATAACAGACTGCTGCTTCAAATTCGAAGACACTTCCTCCTCTTATGGTAGACGGCACAGCAAAATTCACTTTAGGAGTATGGATCATTCCATAAGGAATATGAATGTAAGATTTATATCCAAATATCTGTGCTTTTCAGGCTTGGGGAACACAGAGAAGCAGTATTTTAAAAATTAATTTGGAAAATATGTGTTTTCCAGTCTTTAAACCTCTGTTGTGCTTTTTCTCATTTTAAAGGACAACAAGGTAAATTTTTGTAAATTTTTGTAAATAATAAGTCTTTGCTTTTACTAAGACTTAATTAGATAATTTAACACAACATTAACCTTACTATGAAGCTTTACGAAAATTTTCATCTCCAAGCAGCTCTCCTGTTCAGATCTATGAAAGTGCATCTAAACCAATAAAGCCTGATTCAGGAAATAATGGGCTCATTTGCATCCTGGCCAGAACATCAATCAATAGCTTTCATTTTGTTTAAAGGCCAGGGGCCAAATTAGAGTTTTAAAAGTCCTTGTAAAACCTTTGGGTAATTTTGAGATTGAATCTAATGAAAGATTAATGAATATAGGCATCCATTTCTAGCCCATCTATTTACATATGACTTCTACCTTAAGTCCTGCTGAGTGTCAATCAAAGTGAATCAGTCTGTTTCTGCAGATAGTGCTGACTAGCTAAGAATAGCTCCTGCTACCATAGCAGTCTCTTCTTTTCTATGCCTGTATCATAAGTCTAGAAAGTCAGATATAAGAAGAAACAGCAGGTGTACTCTGTGTTTATAACTCCTAAAAAATTTACCAGAATTTCCTCTCTAAATATTGGAATCATAGTAAATACTAGATGTGGTAAATATCACCACATAATGGCTCCTACAAACGACAGACATGGAGAAAAATTTCCACTGGTGAATGAGGGCAGAATGCTTGTTGAATCATAAATCATATTTCCAAACAACCTGCTGAGTATATTTGGTTACATGATTTTTTTGCAATGGTAATCACTAGATTGACTAATCTGAGGTTTTTTATTCTGTGTAATAAATGCATCTAATTAATTTCGCTTATCCAATATGATTTGATCTGCAGAAAAAACACATACTTTCACTAATGTTACTTTATTTACTTTTATGAAACACTTGATTTGTTTTCTTTTTAGGGGAGACTAAATATTCCTGGTCTGAAATTTTCTTATAAGAATAATAGCTGTAGCTTTTGTTTGGTTTTTTTTTTCAGATGAAATGAGTTATTTTGATGAAAGATTTTATGTCCAACACAAAAAGAATAAATTGTCTTTTTTCATCAAATTTGCAAGATGTTTCTTCTACTACTTAACTAAAGCTTCATGAGAATCCACCCCTAAATTCCCTCTGAATTATTTTTTTACTGTGGAAATGTTACTTTGAGACCCAGAAATTATAAGAACCCTTTGTTTTCTAGCCTATTTTCTAAAATAGTGATGTAATATTTTAACACGACAGAACTATTTTTTCAAAGTATCCTTTCTTACAGATGCTCCTTTTTCTTGTACCTTCAGAATTTAAACTTTATCTATAAAGTCAACAAATGTTCAGAGCACACTATTTTTTCTCCCCTTCTGATAATTGGATAATGCATATTTGCTTTGTCCTGATCTTTGCTGAATATCTGAGTGTATCTGAGCTACTTTCAGTCATTCCCTCTCTTTCAAGCGAGCTTCCAGTCAGTCTTACCATCTGTGAATCACCACTGTAGGGACTGGGAGCTCCTTCTAGTTTTGCATTGACAAGTCCTTTATTGTTACTAGGTGCTAATCAGAGAAGCCACTGATATTGAAGAAGTGATTTTACAGAGTTCTGTTCATTCTACTGGAAATGAACTCTTTTAATGGACTTTTGAGTTAAATATAAAAAGAATAAAAATTTCACCCAGGTATTTTCTTGAATGTGATTAAAGATCTTGAAAGAATCAATAGAAAGCTTTATTCATGCTGCATGTACAGAAATGAAAAGGAATATTCTATTGCATCTGGGTGGAAAAGGAAGAAGATTGAACTTGATTTAGACTTTTTTCTAATTGAATAATGGGCAATAAAAAACTTGTTTTTCCTTTGCTGTGAATGCTAATAGCTTAATTTTTAATGTGAGTTCTAGAATATTTAAGGCATTTTTTACCAGGCCCAAGAAAATTTACACTTTAATTGAGACATAAAATACAGATGGAGGAAAGCTACAACAGCAATGTACCAGTCCTAAAAATATCAAAGCTTAATAAAAAAAGCAGAACCACATTCAAGTTAATATCCTGACCCAATTAGAATTTCAGAGCTAAGAGCATAAAGGAAGTAACCACCACAAAGGTAGTCTGCATTAAGAATTACCACTAGCTCAAAGGGCTCTCCTCCGAGTTTCCCTCTCAAGGCTGCATAGAAGAGACAGGTCCATAGGCAAGGGAAAAACCTCACCATCCCAAGAGGAATCTGGGTCTGGTGGGGTAAGATTGCACACAGGAACGCATGTGTGGTGACTGAAGAGCTGAAGCAGCCATCGGGCAGATTTTTAATGAGATAATCAGGAGACCAGGATCTGAACAAGACACTGGGAGCTGCAGCAATGAGATGCATCATTCTGGGACTATACACAAGGGGCCAAATCCTATGGACTGATTCTGGTCATTAATTTTCTACGAAATTCTGTGTAGTACTGATTTGTGCAGCAAACAGGCAGCCAAGTCCCATTGGTTTCCATGGAAAAGCACCTCTGGATTTTTCCTTTGTGAAGAAATAGAATTAAACATATATGAAAGGATACAAATAAAACTCAACATCCTTTGACAAAAATGGGGAAACTCTCAGTACAATCTCCTTTCTGATAGATTGTTGCAGCTACTCTTATTTTCTGACAGTAAATGTCATTTCTCAGTGTGATTATATAAAATTCCTAGAGCAGTTTGCCATGACATGGAGACATTTATATCAATAAGATATGTACTTGGACTGTCTGAGGAAGCCACAAGGTCTAAAAAAGGAATGAGGAAGTTTTGAAATCTGTGTGATTCTGACGTCCAAATTATTTTTGTTAAATCATTAACCTGTTTTACTCCAAAGCTGGAAGAGACAGCCTCTTAATGTGTGAAACAAAAGACACATAAATGCTCACCTCAAAAATACACAAGTCCCCCAGATGCATAAATGAAGGGTGCCCAAATTATTGTTCACAAGAAAAGTTCTGCTTCCCTGTGATCATAATTGTTTTCTCTGTGTAAGCGATTAAAAGCAATCATATGCTCAATATCTCCACCTCTTACTTGAGATCTTGTCATCTAGCAGAGATGACACAACAAAAACAAAAAAAGCAGGCATTTGACAAGGTGATGTGCTGGAACCTTGTCTGCTCTTTCCAACTACATTAGACCATCTAAAAGGAGATAATATCCCACATCTGTCTTCTAGTTCTTGTTGCCTCTTGGAACTCTCACACTGCTGTGCTAGGATTCCCTCCCTCATACATGGAGTCTGTTCACTTTATCCAGGAAATGAAGACTGGTGAATAAATACACAGATTTTTACTGACAGAGAGTTTTTGCAATTAATTTTGAATAAGAGCAGAAATATTTTAAATCCTCCTAGAAATTTGTCTTGAAAAGCAAGCAACAAACATGATCAAAAGTTTTTCATGTCCTTTTGCCCTTTTCTCTCAAATATTACAATTTACCTCCAGATATTATGTCATTTACCTTCAGACAAGACATTTTTCACCTAAGTGGTTCCAATAACTGAAATAAATAAGGCTTATGAAGATGATATTCTGTGAACCACGTAAATGAACTTATCCAAACTCTGAACTCCACAATGTAGACATAAATATCTGACCTTGTTCTCCCACAGACTTTTTTTTTAATCTGTGGAGAAACAAATATTCTTCTTGCATGTTATTCATCTCATGTCAAAGTAGGCAAGTAAAATAAATCAAATTAATTGGACTCTAAATTGTCATTTTTATCAATGATATAAAGCAATGTTAGGGAGACTATCTCAGATGTAGAATGCTACAAAGCAGATATTTAAAGTTAGGCGAAATGAATCTCATCTCATCAGAAAATCAATCCTATAAAAAGTGGCTGTTTAAGAGCCAGTCTTTAGAAGAGGTTGTGACACCCAATATTTTACTATCTGATTTAATTCGATGAACCAATTAAAACTTTACAGACTTCTGCAGTTCCTCTTTCAATTGTCAGTTCTAAAAAGCTTTTGTATTATAATTTATTTGCTAATCCAACAAAAATTATTGCACTTTGATCCTTGTCCTCCTCTCCCCCTCTGTAACTGAAAAGCTTCTGCTCTTCATTTCATTTGGTCCTTTGGATATTATCTTTTATCTTGCAGAATTCTGAAGTTACTGCATCAATATATGTGAAAAGTCATAAAAATTTAAGATGTCAAGGAGGGAAAAAACCCAAACGGGTTTCTTAACAATTTTTAAAGTGCTGGTAACTTTACAATCTTCAGTTTAAAAACAGAAGATATTTTTAGAAAGTTATTAAATTAAATTATATTCCCTATTGTCCTGGTTTCAGCCCAAATCAGTGGGACAGGGCGTGGCCAAGTTCATAATGTTACTCAATACCACCTTACATCACTGCCGGGGTGGGGGAAGAAGGAGTTTCCTTTCTGGTGGGAGAAATCGTGGCATGGTGGGGAAGAGTTGGTCAGTATCTGTCCCCAT
>VZTR01025647.1:78168-98704 GCA_013400775.1 Chaetops frenatus
ATCCTTATTTGTAAGAATGTCTGCAGTGACATAGTTTACTAGGTCCCATCCTGGACTAGATGACCTCTGAATGTCCTTTCCACATCTTTTTCTTCATGAGGAGAGTACATCTGAAGTGGGGCTGAGAGCCAAAACAAATCAGAGGGAAGCTGAACAAGAATTGCAAAGAGGTTTGTCTATGTTGCAAGTTTCTATAAAAAAATAAAATGGAAAAATCAGACTATGGGTTGGGATAAATATGGGCAGTGTGCACTGACAGTGACAGGGAATTACAGACCAAAAGTTTCAGTATTTTTTTTAATTATATATNTTTCTCAGATATGTGATTGTAAGACCCTCTGAATTTGGTAGTAATTGATGTAAAATTTAGAAAGAACACTCTATAAAATGATGCATATTATTTAGCATCATTTTAAATTTTTATTATTGTCTTTGTGGTCTTAAAGAAATAATATTTTGTTGTCAAAAGTCAACCTTTAAGTCTTTATACCAATTTTTTAAGAAGTGACTGAAGTGTCTGGATATATGTGGTTGCACTTTATAAGAATCTATTTCTGAACAGAAATAATTCCTTAGATTTTTAGTGATCAGAGAAAAGGTGCTGCTATCTCCATCATGTCTACACCTTAGACACTAAGACATTAACTTCAGATGTAAAACTGTGTTAAAAAGGCTGTCCAAAACCATTTTTTGATAAATTCTACTTCTGATTTAAGAAACATCTCAGTATTCAAGTAATAGCACTTTCCACTTGTAACAATTCAGTACTGGGACAGAGCTAAAAAAATTTCCTCTTGCTGACAATTCTATCAGCAGTACCTTTTAACAACTAGTTTATTTAAGATAACAGAAATTTCACTGAACTTTGGTTGACAAAGAATATATCTTGTGATCTACTGTATCCTTTCTTACACAGAAAACTGATCTGTAACCAGAAAATATCACATTATTTTCTGCAATTTTAATTTTTTTCCTACTTGTGCTTTTTTTAATGTGAACTTTCAAGAGAAATCCCAGGGTGGATGTGCTAAAACTGAACATCTTAGGTGGTTGAAAAGCTCTTTAATTTTTCTTCAGAATGGCTGCCAATGTCTTCTGTAGTGCAACATTAAGTACATATTTCATAGAATACCATCTATCTGTTTGAAACTGGTAGGCCTGTTTTTTAGAACTCATAAAGCAAAGAACTAGAAGAATCCATTATAACAAATATTTAATTCAGGATAGAGTTTGCATGATTTTTTGTAATCCATACCACAGAGAGACTCAAAATTTCATGTTCCTAATGGTCCTTAGCCATGGCTACCACATTTATAGTCCAGTTTGTTGATACTTTTGTTTAGTTCTAACCATTTGAAATTTGTAAATCTGAGCTCTGACGTATCCAGGATTATAGGTAAAAGGCTAAAAACACCTGACTGGGGTCACACATCTTCCTGCACTGTACTGATAATACAATAATTTGGTCAGTAGAAATGTTGTGCTTGCTCAGGTATTCATTCTTTGATCTTCTGCCTGGTTGCTGTCTTCCAAACAGTGTAAAGAATAGATCCTCACCTTGCTAAGAAGAAAAGGATGTTTGAATAAGTAATTTTTCAGACTATGACAAGATATATAAGATAGACAAGAAAGAGACTGTTTTTTCTTTAGTTTTTCTGGTTGGGTTGTTAATTTTGGGGATTGTTGTGGGAGATTTTATTTTTGTTAATATAAGCCCTGCAGTTCCTGTTCAGTCTCTCTCTTCCATCTGTGTGGAGAGTCCATCATGAAGTAAACAGCATGTTTTTTCTTGCCTAGAATTTGAGCAAGGTGTCAGGACAGCTGTGACTGAGAAAATAACTAAATTGACATTAGCAAACATAAGAAAAACAAAAGCACAGCAGTTTTTCTGCTATTTTTTTGGAAAGAGGTGTTGCATTTAAACTTCCTAATGTCTCCACTGAAAGTAAATTTACAGGTGACACTCTTATAGGTTTTCCCCTTCCCCAGAAGCTAACCTTCAAATTTTATATTCAGCTGCAACCTGTATATTGAAGTGCTGGAAAGATGCCTATTGCTTTTACATCTGTGACTACCAGGCCTTACAGTCTTTGTACAAACACATTGAGTATTTGGTTTGTTGGTTGGGTGGGAAAAGCTGATTTCTGTAATTTGCTACCCAAGTCTGTTGAAGATATAACTTCTTTGCAAGATGACTCAGTGCTGTGTGTTGGAAAGGAGAACAGACACCAAATGAAGCATTTTAACATGTTATACAATATTGACCAGAGTCCTACTGTTTTGTAGTAGCCTGTGTCCTACCATGGAACTTTGAAAGGTCTCATTTTCCTGCTTGACAGTAATGCTGACTCGCTGGGTTGGTCTAAACAAGTCATTTAAGCTTCTTTGACACTCAGTTTTGCCATCTGTAAGACAAAGGTTGTGGCGTCTTGTAACAGAAATTGAGAGGAACAGAGTAATGAAAGCACTCCATCAGCAGAAGTGGTGTTAGTGTTAATTATCCAACTGGCATTATGTATGAACATTGAGTATGTGCCATCATCAGTCTTCTAGGACAACTGCAACACTTCTTTTTGGTTTCTCATCTTTCAAGACTGCATCATTATAGTCTATGAAAGCAAACATTTAAAGATACTGGTATCAAGCCAGGAACACCTGACTGAGCTCTAAAATATTAAAGATGACAGAGCTACAAACTGATGTTGAGAGACTTCAAAGACATAAACTATAGAATAAATTGCTGACTTTCCTGTGATGCTTTCTGCCATTACATTTTTTTTCTCACCTTACAAAATAAAATCCTTCATTCCTACATTGATTTCTCTTCAGGGAAAGCAACGAGGCTTGGTGTGAAAAATACATTAAATCCAGTGCAAGGCATTCCAATACAAGATTGCAAACACTGTGTCCACACTACAACTCTGATTTAGTATATCAGTCTAGCAACTCAGACTTCATCCTGAATTTCCAACAGACTGACTTTTTGCTGCATCAGGTATTCTCCATTTTTAAGTATAAATGACACATTACATAATTTGCCTAATGTAATTGCAAGGCTGGCACATGCCAGCCTTATTTTAGCCTATTCTTATACTAGGAAGTGATGTGGTAATACATAAATCTGGTAATCAGATGGATCTAATAGATACTTAGCCATATCACACCAGAGAAAGGTGGTCAGGTGTTATAGAAATATATTAAAATTAAATAAAAAAGGGGTCGGTTTCTTGCCACATGCATTTTGCCATTGTTTATAATTCACTGAAGACAAAGGTCACTTCCAAGTTTTATGCTGTTTAATTACTTATATAAGATCTCATTTTATCTCTAGTGAGATCAAGTGAAACACTCTTATGAATATGTCAGTGGATTGAGCATTTTGCCTCAGCAGTGTTCTTTTATTTCTGTTTAGTCACATGCATTTGTAATATGATGAAATAGATGGCCAGAGCAGAAGTCACTGTAGTCTGGAAAGCCCTTGCTCAGTCACTTACCATACTAAAGGGCATCCCAATTTGACCTGAAAGTTCTCCAAATGCTTTGTGCATGCCTGGGATGATTCTGTAGTGAGCAGCTGTGTTTCTATTTCTCACCTGCATCTGATTAGGGTCCAGAACTGAAGCGGAGTGGCATGCAGCCTCTCAGATGGGGTCTCCTCAGTTCAATGCAGCCCTGGCACACTGACCTCAGGTAGGTGTGGCTGCACAGCCAGGCACACCAGGAACACCTCAAGAGATTGTCTGTTGTCTGGTGCAAAACTCACAAAATTGTAAAGTATCACCTACAAGGGTTATTCCCCTTCCACACAGCAGAGGAGTGCCTCGGGAGGAGTACAACGTCAAGTGGTAATAATGACCACTAAAGCTTACAGCATCCTCAGTCCCCCAGGTAATTTGTGTTTTGCCACCACAGGGTAGATTCCCTGACACCCCAGTTTGATGTCTGACTAATCCACCCGTGACATACTAAGGTAAGTCTTCACGTTTTGGTATCTTTACAGGGCTAACCTGCAATTCTGGATGAGGCTGATAAGAACCGCAACTGGGTTAAGGAGCCCTTACATCATGGACAAGTGGAAAGAGAGAGAAAACGAGCTCTTAAGTGTACACGAGCTTCCTTATTCTCATGCATTCCAGTTATCCAGCCAGGAAGAGAGGGTGAGATATGCCGGATTGTATCTGACTTCTCCCAGGTTTGTTATCATATAGCCTAAGACTGAGCCCTAGGGTAACAAGTGACTGTGTTCTGCATATAAAATGAAAAAGAAGAGAAAAACTGAAAGTTTTTTTGTTAATATAGATGAAAATATAAGAGGCCAAGGTAATATAGTATTTATTATTGACTGTTTAGGACACAACAAAAATTAAACTGGGAATTATTTAATAGCTGTGAAACATGCAATAAAATATTTGTCAAACAAAAGTGAAAGTCATTTTTGTGAAGATAAGTTGTTCCTTGATATATCACACTTCACTAGGTTATTATTTTGCTTTTTGAACCGGTCTTCCCCAAAAAAGTAGATATTTTTATCCTTTCTTTAATCATTTTTTTATTACGATTCATCATGAAATGTCTAGAGATGGAAACTTTGAAGATTAAAAGTAGGTTTATTTTAAATAATGTATAAAATTATTGAATAACATTTCTGGTTTATGCATTTACATATTTTTTATATATGAAAATTTCTTCAGATTTGTTATCCAGCAATAAAAGTCAAATAATTTAAAAGAGGGATATAGTCTTTTTTTATTGACCTAAAAAACAACTTCACATACTGTTCATGGCTGTGCCTGCAGTATAATCTAGACATAAGCAAAGCAGATTTGCTGTCATTGATGACTCCTGGTAACAATACAGCAATTGCTTGGGTAGCTCATCCCACTTCTCAGTTTGTGTCCCTTCTTCAGAGGTTGCTTAAAAAATCTTCCCAATTCATAGCTCCTTCATATGCAGATTGTTGTGCAGCCACAGGATGGGGTGCATCTGCCTGGCTTAAAGTGTCCTGGAAAAGAAGGGGTAGGGGGAGTGTATTTTTTTTTTTTCTGATGCAAAATATTTAATATCCTTTTCTTTTGTTGTGTGTTGGAAGTGCAGGTGGTAACAAGGGGATGGGAAGGAGAAGCTGGGCTGATCTGTGCTTAAGGCAACCCCACTTCTGAGGCAGACCTGAGTGCCATGCTTTCTGTGATTGGAGATGCAGTCTTGCCTTTAATGGCATTACTGAGTTTGTGCTGGTAAATGAAATGACCTCTGAAAAAGACTTTCCAAGCAACCCTCCTTTGGTGGGTTTATTTTGAAATTTCTTTGTCTTAAAAGATTTGGTTTATAATGCAACTATTCTAGACAGAGCCTACCAATACATACAGACAGGAAAGGCAGAAATCAGCAGGTAGGGTAGTTATGGGCAATGCTGCTAAGAGAAAAAGTTGATTTGACTTACATCCAGAAATGTAAACTAGAATTAATTCCTCCCCAGACCAGTCTGGCTTTGTACTTCAAACCCTAAATTCTGGAATTGGGACTTGTGGAAAACAAGACTGGTTCTTGAGCTTTAGTCACACATGTGTTTCACAGGTGATCACTGATGTATTCTAGCACATATGCATACCAAGAATCATTCCTGATCCCACATTAGGGTAAATTTACCACTAATTATGTATATTTCCCTACAGAAGCTAAAGGAAAAGGCCCATCTTATAAAGTGATTTGATGCTGAGCTTTTTTAAGTACTAAGACATCCTGACCCTTTCTTTCAGCTCTTTTTCTTTCACAGGCATGTAAGAAACACAAATGCATGCAAACATGCTGGCACAGGAAAATTACGTGCTTAGAAAGAGGAGACAGGAGGATGGGCTGAGAAAACCCAGATAATGCTTTTCTGTAGGTCTCCCAGGAGATGTGCAGATCATTTTTCCTGTGCTGAGAACACTAGGCTTAAGGAGCCTCCAGGTGAGCTCTGTCTGTTTTGGAGATTGCTGCTGCCAGTTGATATCCTGCTGCTCTTCTTGAGGAGCCTCTTACCACACAGCACAGCTGGCAGGAAGGACCTCAGCACCATCCTTTGCAGCCCATAAGGCTGTGAACCGACTCAGATTTAGCCTCGTGCTTACACACCAGGCTGAGCTGTGCAGCAGCTGTAGGGGAGCTGGTGTGTGCTGGCTGCTGACAAGTAGAGACAGCTCAGTGAGGCTGGCAGAGATGCAGGTGGATGGCAGGGTGTCAGTAAGTACCCAAAGAGCCCTGGAAATACTCAGATTATTCCATCTGGAGGTACCTTAATATAACTTAATTTTAGTCCTATTCAGCTCTATTAAGGATATCTTTACTAATTTCATTAAAGCAGAAGATAAACTCTACATATAATTTTTCTGTTGGCCTAATTTCCTATCTTGTTCATTTACTTGCTTTCATCAGTACTTTGATTCTACTCCTACCACCTTTCTTCCTGCTGACTGTTCCTTCCTTTTTTAAAAATGCTTTTGCACCTATCCAACAGACAATACACATGAGGTGGGTTTATAAGTACAAGTGCTGTGAACGTAAAGGGGACAAATACCACAGTAGCCTAGGTGGCAAGGGAAAAAGCCCTACAGAAAATATCTGTGATTGCCGTGCAAAGATTCATAGCTACTTTAAGACAACTGGTCCAGTCAGCGTATTTCAGCAGACTTGGGCTATATCAGTTCACTGTTTGCATACTTTATATCAAGTGACCTGCCAAATGTCATGAAGAGGTGAACAGGGAATAGAGAAGTCAGTCACGGTGATGGATGAGATGCAGACTTGATTGTTTATTCAAATCATTCCCACAACGATTGAGTCTTACTGATTGCAGACAGCATTTTGTCACAATCATTAGGAGAGGGCAAAGGTGACAGGAATTTAATGGCCAAATTAGAGCTATTGAACAATGCCGAGTATGACAATATTTTTAAACTCTGAAGCAGAAGACTTTTATCAGTGACCAGCAACATTCAGAACTCCTTTGTCTAAACTATCAGTTTCTCTGTTTTGTTTGTTTGTTTGTTTTTCTATTCAAAGTACATAACATCTCCAAATGTATTCCAGACAATTTCTTCAGTAGCTCCCAATTTGCCTCCAGAACCTTTCTCTGAAATGAAACACAGATTCTCACTATTCCCTCCAACACCCCTTTAAATGTTTGAACAAATATTTCAGATACATCATTGCACACTCCCCACTTTCCTTTTTATGTTGGTCATGATGTTGGTGTGGGGGAAGCAGCAAGGAGAAGGCAGTAGGGCAGGGTGATGGTGCTGCAGCCCGGGTCTGCACTGCCCTTGCCTTCAAAGGGGTGGAGGTTTATACAAAGACTCCAACATGTTTATACCAAATCGCACGTTCTTTTTCCATCTCTAAGAACTGTGTTTGGTTTGAAGAGAGAGGAGAGTGTGAAGGGCACAGGGACTGTGAAAAGAACATCTTTTTTCCAAGTACCCTAGGTTTTGTCCTTTCTTTTTACTCCAGAAACACTGTTGTTTAGGTCAGTGTCTTATTAAGCATGTTGATATAGCTCTTGTAGGATGATAACTAGCTCATACTTGCATTCCTAATCCAAAAAAAGGTATACCCCATTATACAAAACAATACAAATCCTTCTTGCCTGATAAGAATTAAAATGTTTAAAAAACAACTTGCCACCTTCTTTGAAAGAAATTATCAGTCTGGTCCACAGACTCTTTCAACAGCATCAGACTGCAAGCAGTTCAAAGGTATTAAAATGTCATCATCTATTAGACATTGATTAACACAAAATGTTGCTGAGAATAAAAAAAAAAAATTCACACTATGAAATAATGGAATAAGTGCAGCCTAATTAATTTTGTGGAAATTAGTGAGATTTAGTTGAGAATTTAAAAGACTATAACATGAGAAAGACCTCAAAACATATTAATGAACTTCAAAACTCAAAGAACAAGCTTATATAGAGTAAAAACACAGTAAGAAGAGAAGGAGAACAATTTTAAACAAGTTCTAGATATGTTCAGTCCCACTGAGAAACAGTTCAATGAATACATTAGACTAGATGGTAGATTGAAATATGATTAAAAAATTTCTGTTGTCATAAATAATTTCCAGAAAAAATCCCTTTACACCATCATTTAAAATGGCTCAAGTTAATACTTATTTTTGATTAAACAAGGGCAGTTACTCTCCTGAGTTCACTTTGATGGCAGGTTGAATTTGGACTCTTGCCACTTCTAACTTGGAGTTTTTACTAAGATCCATGAATTCAAAATTTGAAAATGAATGTTTAAAAGGATGCACTTGTGTATATTAGTTGACCAGAGAATCACTGGGAATTGCTAGCTTTGTGCAACTGGAAAACAGATGACATCAGAGCCCATAAGCTGGAGTATTTGCAGCACCATTCAGAAGAACCGCTGACATTATCAGTATTTGTCCAGCCTGAGAAATACTGCATAAAAGTCTTACCAGTCAGAAAAGTCAAATTCAAAATGAAAAATGTATGAGAAATGTCCTTTATTATGATAAGAGTGGAAATCCAGTCTTATGAGAAGAGCCAAAACATTTTGGGCTTTTCATCTTAAACACAGATAAGCTGATATGCTTTCTTTGTAGACACTTATGAGGTTTACTGCAAGTGGGTCAAAACTATTAAGCTAAACAATTTTTTTAACAGCAACTGGAAACCAGTAATCCCATTGTATATTAGATTTCAAATTAAAGTTTTCTAATTTTGAGAGAAGTGAGATTCTATACAATTTTCCAAAGGCCTCCTGAAGACAAAAGACATTTCTTTAATAATACAGTCTACCAAATATATTGCAAAATTTATTTGCTTAAGTTAATGAGGCACAGAATCTGGTAACCCACTCGTAAGTCTCCCTGTTTTCAAGAAAATCTACCTTCAATGATGAATATTGTGATGTTAAAATTGACTGGATTAGACCTTGAAGACCAGCTTAAAGTAGTGAAATTCCATACCATCTCCAAAATTGTTAGTAGGACTCTGTGGCAGGAAACTCATCTGCTAGAATTTACCAAAGCTACTAAGCTTCAGGAGTAGGGAGATGCCTCTTCAGCTTCAGCTTCTCTCTCTTCTTTATATCCAGATCTTTATTTTGAACTGGTTCACAAAAATAAGTGTAATTCAAATTATTCTTTATACAAAATGTAAAATATTAACCATGTTCCTTATTTACTTCTCCTCTGTGCAGTCTTGAGGGACTCCAGCTCCTTACTTAGCTGGTCTTTCAGCAGCATATGGTCATGACTTTGAAAAATTGCCCTTTATGTGGACAGGAGTGGGATTTATCCAAGCATTAATTAAGACCTTTTATCTCCGTGATATATAAATTTAACTCCACTTTCTGCTTAAAAATAGCATTTACATTTTACAGAAAAGTGTACAGGTTATTTTCAAGTTTTTCTCAAAATTTTTATTTCAATCCCAAAGTCAGAAGGCATTGCAGGGATCAAAAAGGCTTCTGCAGAGTTCTTAGTGATTGCTGTCTTTGCAATGTGTGGAAATAAAGAAGTTATATGAATACTGAGGGAGAGAAGAGGCTTCCAGGCCCCTCATTATGACATGTTTTATGAGCTTTTCATTCTCAGAGTAAATCTGAAAATCATGATAAAGAGAGGTTGGAAAAATATTGATTTGCATTGTGTTCAGTTGTGATGACTGGAAGTCAAATTAATGCAGAGTCAGGTTTTGCAAGCTAAATCTTGATGCAGTCTCAAGTAAAACATTAGCTCTTCATTCCTTGTCTTTTGTTTGGCTAATCAAAGCCTGAGAAATATAACTCTACTCTGAAGCTTTATTTTGTAAGCCATAGGGGAATATCTAAATATGACAGCAAGTAACAATAATTGTCTAAATTATGCACCAACTTGTAAATACCACTGCTCCTTTTATTTCACTTATAGAATTCAGCATACTTGCACCATTGACTATTAACTACTGTACTGAGTTAGGAACAAAGTAAAAATCATATATGTTGCTGAACTCTTACTATGTCAGATTCCACTGTGAGAGTCTAAATTGCACTTCATGCACAATTTCAGGAAAATTCACAACCACATAAATAGAATTCTAAAAGTAAAATAAACAAAGTAACAGTGAAATGAAAATATCACCTGCAGTAAAAATGACAACAGTTAGTTTGTAAAGGCAATTATTTGAGTGTCTTTATATCATATATCATGTGGATGAGAATGATCTTCCAGTGTTCCAGCACAGTATGGAAAACATCCACTGCAGACATTTGCTCATTTCCATTGCCAGCATCATTAAAATAGAAATACAAAACTGAACAAAGTTTCTCTTGAACCACTCATAAGCTGGCTTTGCCTCTTCATGTCCTTACCTGGAGACATATATTTGAGAGCTTACATGCATTGTACCTGTTCAGCTGTATTTCAGCAACAACCAGATCATATTACAATACAATAACTACAATAAAAGAAGATTAAACCTTACTGAATTGTTTATGCTAAGGATACTTTTATTATGAGTAATGAACTGTTTCCTTTTCCTGTTCCACCTTATCTCTTTAAAATGTATTGTATTATTATAGGATTGCTTCTACAAGAAAATAAATTCCATTTAGTAGGAGTGGTTTATTTAATCCATTTTTAAACATTCTCTAAAGTCTGAGTTTAAAACACATGGTTCAGATTCCTATGTATTGTACTTGAATAGATCAAGGAGAGCTCATCCAGGATCCACGAAGAATCTTGGGATTTATGATAGTAAAAGTATCTTACTCGGGTTTTCCCAAATGATTTACAACAGCTGATAAATTTGCTAATCTCTTCCTTCCCTAAGTGTTATTGGTCCATTTCAGTCTAGTGGCCACACCATTTGGATCTTTTCACTGAGTTCTGAAAAGTGTATGTTCAAAAATCACTTCTTGAATTCCTCCTAAATTCGCAACAATTCATACATGGAATTCAACTGTCACACTTTTGATTAACACTGAATTGTTTATTTCAGTCATCTCCATTTGTGGCCCATGATTGTTGTTTGTTTGTTGATAGCCTTCAAATATTTACAGGTCATGAGCCTCTTGGGAAAAAAAAAGGCAAATATTCTAGATATATTTTTTTGCATTTGTGCTAAAATTAATTTTAATTTCTGGATGCATAAGCACAAATGTGAAGAATCTGTTAGTTCTCCTACTATTTAAAACTTTTAACACTTGCTGCTAAACAAAACTATTTATATCAGAGAATTTTATTTGTAAATTACTATTTTCTCAAACAACTCTGCTCAGTATGTGCTAATACTGAATTGTATATGAGAAAAATTTGTATATGAAAAAAGAATATATACTGTAGTGTTCTAAGAAGAGCAACAGAGCTGGTGAAGGTCTGGAGCACAAGTCCTATGAGGAGCAGCTGAGGGAGCTGGGGGTGTTGAGTCTGGAGAAGAGGAAGTTCAGGGGAGACCTTACCACCCCCTACAACTACCTGAAAGGATGTTGTGGTGAAATGGGAGTTGGTCTCTCCTCCTAAGTGATAGGATGATGGAAAATGGCCTAAAGTTACACCAGGAGAGATTTAGATTGGATATTAGAAAAAAATTTCTTCAAGCACTGTAACAGGCTTCCCAGGAAAGTGGTGGAATCCTCCTGGAGGTATTTAAAAGACATGCAGACGTGGGGCTTAGGTATGTAGTCCAGTGATGGACTTGACCATGTAAGGTTAATGGCTGGACTTGGAAAGATACTTTCCATCCTAATGACTTGATGATTCTGTAGTAATCTGGTCAGAGAAGACAGAGCCAGATTTTTCTTGGAAGTGGCAATGGGACAAGAGGTGAAGGACATCAGTTAGAGCACTGGAATTTTCAGTTGTATATTAAGATTAATTTTTTTTTATCATTGGGATAGCCAAATACAGGGGCAGACCAAGCAGAAACATTATGGCATTTCCACCTTTGGAATTGTTCAAGACTCAACTAGACAAGTTGGCTTGGTTAGGTCTGCGCTGAGCAGCAAATTAGACCAATTGATTTCATGAACTCTGGTCCAGTCTGAATTATTCTGTGATCTTATGTTCACTTCAAACACTTTCAGGACCCGTTTCCTTTACGCAAGTGCCTATTTGAACAAAACTTATAAAAAGGTAGTTATCTCTAAATGTTTTTCCCCTATCAAGCTGTGTTGAAATTAGCCAAGAGGCTGAGCACAGACTTTCAGAGAGTGATTGCGTAAATCATGTTCCACACAAAAACCAAGCAAAAATGTAGTTAATCAAATGTTGGCATGTAGTCCTTTCGAATAGCCCTATCCAGGTTTTATTTAACTTTCTTCCATCTGAAAAAGTAAAATATTCAGAGAACAAAGCATCATTGTTGAGAACATTAATTTTGGACTCTCCTAGCTGGGCCCCAATCAAAGCTTTCTTTGTTAGGTAGCAAAACCTTCTCATTCTCTTACAAAGCCAAAGTACTGTAGAAACAAAGGCTGCACATAAGGGGATAAAGAGACCAAAGCCCAGCTGACTTCCTTAGTACAGCTTTGGAACAAACTACAGATCAGATTCACAGGTTCTGTCAACCATCCCAAATCACCCAACCATCAGGTGATCATCTGGTCCCATAAACAAGGTTAAACAATAAAATTTGTTTATAGAAGAAAAGAATTAATATGACAGGTTGGAAACACAGTGTTCCACACATTTTGGCAAAACTTCTTTGTTGTATATAGACATTATCATAGCCTTAACCCTGGAAGTCCTTATATATTTGAGCCTAGTCTTTTGGTTGTGGAAGGTCACATAATCCTTTCATATAGGTATTCAAGGGCCTGATACTTCAGCCTCTGCTTCACCAAGCTTCAAAGTTATCATATATCATCAACATGGGTGACAGCATAAATCTGTTTCAGTCTGACTCATGCTGCAGAGACCACTTGAGGAATTCAGGCTGTGCAGCAAAATGTCTGTCATCAGAGCACTGAGACACACTCCATCACCAGGACAGAGCAGCTCCAGGCCACAAAACAGATACCCTCCAGTGGTTTGGTGGTGTTTTGTATTTCCATTTCATTAGTCTGGCAGCCCAGATCTGCTGAATGGCTGGGTATTGGTCACTTTAGCTTCATACTCAGAAGGGTGTTACTGTCAGTGTCAGGCTCCTGGTAAGACAACAAGTATTCAAGAGGAGGCAAAGGCCTTCTTTTTTTGCCCCCCTTTTTCTTTCCAGTAAGATTACTTGCAAAGTTTAATAGTAATTTTATATTATTAACAATACTAAACTCCTTACCTGATAAGATAGGGTGCAATTCCATTTACATAAGTGAGAGACATAGTGCAAATATCTCCCTTTTACCAAATTCAACTTTGATTAACCGTGGTGAAAGGAGAAAAGAGTATTCTTTCACCATGACATTTGAGAATAAGAAATCTGTATGCACTTCATGTTTTAAAAGCTGATGAAGAAGCTTGATGATAAAATGATCAACAAACATAGATATAATAGTCATAAAACCAAAATGGCACATTCAAGTCAAAGAACCATGCCTGTGTATTTTGAGTCACATAATTGTCAGACTTTTACATAAAGCACTTAAAGGATGATTTAGCTACCCCAAGCTGGACTTAGGTTTTTGCTAAGTATCTATTTACAAAACAGCACACTCGATACTGCTGTAATAGGAGACTTTGTGCTATATTAGGAGAGTTTTGTAGTGCACTTTATCACTGTTATATGTATGAAGGAATTGCAGGCTTTAATTTTAGGTTTTCTGAAAAACTCAGAATACTTTAACTTCAAAATGAAAACCTTGAAGAAAAAGTCACTCAATATGTTTACTAACATGTATGGTTCAGTAGCTATTGTGGCTTCATCAATGCCGATACCATTTTTACAAATACTGCCCCTTATCCTGTAGTTAAGCTCTCTGTGTGGCTGGTTGCATGGAATACCTACCTTGAATAAAGGCTATAAAGATTTCTGATTAAAAAATGGGAAATAGAATTGCCTCCAAATGCATGAATACTGGGGGGTTTTATTTAAACAAGTGCAAAAATAGAGATATTTTTCTGTGATTATCCAAGTCAGCGTTTTAGGAGATTTGACATTCGCTGCCAAGTAGGTGCTGTGAGTTGAACCAGAGGACAGAAGAGAACAGGAACATTTACTGACTGTGATTGTTTCCAGAAGGTATTTTAGAGAAGGGACTGCCTGAGTTTAAACTAGCTCCTGACTCAGGAGTGTATGTGGAACAGGAGAAATCAACCTGCAAGTTCCAACTCAGCTGTAAATTGCTGATTTTGGGAGTCTTTTAAACAATCTGGCTTCACTTGCCTGCTTGTCAGTGCAGTTAGCATTGCAGTTAGCATTGCATTCAAGTGTGTACATATATGTGTCTACTAATGTCTTGATGAGAGAAAGAGAGCAATTTGCTGTTCAGAGTTTAAAAGGGTGCATTTTTACTGCATGGTTATCAGTTGTGTTCACTATGGCATAAAAAAAAAATGTGAGGAAAGAAGTGCATGCAGTTTAGAAGCACCCACAGTTGCTCTCACTGTAATGCATTAATTGAATGCATTTGGGTACCCAGTCCCACTGCCAAAGTGGCAGCTGCCTCCACTCTGGGGGGCCTCTAGGGCTTAAAGTCTGCAGTGATCATCTAAGAAGCTGACATGCCATTACAGAGAATAGGCTTGGGCTAGAGCCATGCCAAGTCAGTTATTATTCTAGAGTAGTTGCTCCCATTCACTCTAATCTCAGTGGAGAATCACTAATAGACTTCATGGCAAGAACTCCATTTATGCATTAGATTTTGTGTGGTTGTCCAAATAACTTTTACGGTTAGAAAAATATCACATGAGAATTGCTTAATATTCTTTGAGGAGGAAAGCAAAGAAGGCAATGAAGAGCTTTGAATCCCCTGGATTATATGAGAGAGGATACTGGGATGTTAGCTTTTCCACTGAGACATTATGATTTCTGAAGTGCTGGTAATTTTCAATAAACAGAAGACAAGAAAAAGGCTTATATTTTTCTCCTGTAAAAAAGGCCCAATAACAATTCATGTGAAAGGAGAAGATAATATTTCAGTCAAATCTATAGGTGAATCTGCAGAAGAAGGAAAATACAAAATAACATTCATGTACAAAAGTCCCTAGAATGGAGTCTGGTAATCAGAGCATCCACAATTCATCTGCTGGACACACAGAAGTAAAGAGTTCAGTAAGGATTATTTTATATCTATCACACATCAGGTTTTCTAAACATCAGCAGGTGCTATTTCAGACTTCACAGGTAAGTATTTCTTGGTCCTGCTGTAATGTGGATTGAATGAAAGGTACGGAATAATTTCAAGGCAAACCACTAACATCAAGGCATCATTTCTGTGCAGTGAAAATTCTTGCAACCACAGATCTGCATTCCTCCAGTGACACCTGTCACTTCGGCTCTCAGAGAACAGATTGGCTGAAGGGACAATATGCAGGTTGGCACATTAAAAGTCCTACATGGAGAGTCAAATCTGATCACCTAAAATAAATATCTATAATTGGTCAGCTGACTATTTTCTTAGCGTGAGAGCTTGCGTGCTTTGCAGACAGAGAAACAAGTTGCATCAAAGATGTCCATCACACATGCTCTGAGGAGCTGACAGAACAAGCAAAATTCAAGAAGCTCTCTTTCAGCAGCCAGCATTTGCTAAAAAATCTTTCAGATGCTGGCAAAGTGCTTTGTGATGAATATCGGCAAAGTCCAAGGGCCCTAAGTGACTGTAAAAGAGCAAACAAGCACATGCCTATGTAAATTAAATACGGCACAAAAAGCCTGGAGCTGGTGGTGACTGAGTCTTTTAAAGAAACCAAAGCAGTTTACTGACTTCAGCATTGCTTTTAATACAAAAACCAGCCTTTCCTTCTAGAAGGGTGCACCAGTGTGACGGCAGTGCCACCTTAACCCTACGCTGCTTCTCTGAACTCCGGTTTTCTATTTCTGCCCGGCACCACAATGCACAATACAGGCACGTCCCTTGAGAGACCTTTAACTCTTCTGAGATTTATAGGCAAGCTCTGGGTTTCTGCCAGAAAGTGGGCACCAAAAAGTCTAAAGTTGGAAAGTTCTGAGCAGCCAATTCAACCACAGCCAAGCTAGGAGATGATTTTCCTGTGTGAGGAGGAGTACATCTCATGTAATGAAGAATGCAGGGCAGGAGAATCCAGTATTTGCCTAATAGTCCTATTATAGCCAAAAGCCTCAGAGTTAGAAAGCACGACAGAAAGGGTGACCTGTATTCCTGTACTGAACAGTCCATCTGAGTAAGAAAACTGCTTAAGAAACATACTAAATTTTCTGCTACTGAGATTTTACTGCATTGCTAAAGACAATTAAATATCCATTTAAACAAAGATTAAACTTCATCTCCCCTTCTTGAAACCATCTGACTACTGAATAAAAGAGGAACATTTCCTCCTCTTTCCCCTGGGAGTGATATCTAAGCCAAGTCTCTCTTGGCACTGTAGAGGTTCCTCAGCCTGAACATCAATTCCCCTCAGTCTCCTCTGTGCAACCTTTCTGACAGGATGAGTCACTGCACACACATGTGCATCCAGGCTGCAAATGACCCTCCTCACAAGTCTTGGGAGAGGGCCGGACACAGCAGCCCCTCTGTTTCTGACCCCATGCAGTATGTCACACCTCCTGTAGGTATTCCAGATCTACTGATCAGATAGTTTCCTGTTGCAAGAGAAGCAGGAGCTGCCAGATAGACACAGAAGACTAGAGGTTTTGCAGAAAGTTCTGTATATAAAGTGCATATACAATGAATTGCAAAACTTCCCAGAAAGTGCAAGCACAAAAGAATAAATATAGAATGGCTACCTGATATACAACACATTCCTTTTACTCTTGTGGCAGATGATGGAGTATGGGTAAAGTAGACAAACCCCAATGGAAGTGGTTTCTCTAAACAAGCTAGTCTTGTCACTAAGACAGATTTTCTGCTGTACTATTAGATAATAGTACAGGGAAAGACTGAAACAGGGAAAGACCGAACATCTCACATTCTAGCAGATTGCTTAGAATTTAGGTGTCTCCATACTGGTCTCCTGCCCTTGTGGTAGCTTGAAGTGTCTGGTTTGCATTGTACAGATGTTACTGTAGAATAAATTGTATATATTTTCAGGTACAAGTTTTTCCAGCCTGAATTCTCAGACTAAGAGCAGTCACTGTGTCACCATTTGTTTCTCCCAAAAGCTTTTGAATATATGGTCAAATTTCAGCTTTGCTTGATTTTGAGATGCAGTGGCTACAGAACTAACGTTCCTATAAATTTTGAAATATGCTGCAGCTGGTAAGATTTAGAAAAGCCTTCATCATATGCAAGTTTCTAAGAGAAAAAGAGTGTCTTTAAACACAGCAAATTCAGAGTATGCAGCCAAGCAGAAGGTAAATCCAAAGAATATGAAACTTTGTTTGTTCTAATGGTAATGCCATTACTTATTCTGCAGGACAAAATGACCAGCTACTGACATGACACTGTTGAGGACAGACATGGCAGGAGTCTGCAAATGTTGTCTAGCAAGTAACAAGATCCTCCTGATGGGAGGAGCTGGATGTTTGATGTCTTTGAATGCAGCAGTTCATATCAATTCCACCACAGTACGTAACAAGTTTTTTAATACAAAAAGCGGAGTCAAACACTGCATTCCAGTTCCAACCAAACTCGTATTTACTCTGAAAACTGAAAGACAGAAGACTTAGTTCTTGTGTGGTCTAATGCTATTTAAGTAGGATGCTGTGCCACTTTCTCACAAGCCAGAACGATCATTTGAACATAAAAGTAAAAATAATGGTCAGCTTATCGGCAGAAGCCAAAGAAAGAATTTTGAAAAAAAGAATCGAAGAGTAAAACAAGGAAGTGAACGAAAACACCAGTTCAGGGGATCATTTTTTGCCAAACAAAATGCTAGTACATTTTTATTTTAAGGACAATGAAAACACCTCACATTTATCCTTGATCCTTCTGATATTAACTCCTGCAGCTGCCAGACTAGGACATGAATGCAATATATGGGGAAATTTTCAGTTATGATGCATTATTTTTTACACGGTGCAGATAAGGGTGCTGACCCATAGTAGGATCGTTACTTTCATTGAGATTTCAGCAATTTATTTTCTTTTTAGCTTAGAATCCCAAAGCAGAGCTATTGAGGGACAGCAGATCCCAGTACTGCCTGCTAATTAGGACCCCTACAAATGTAGGTCACAAAAACAAAAACAATGCTTTTCTGGGAGAAGACAAATGTGTGATTTGTGAATGAAAAGCCAGGAAGTTTTAAAAGGGAAACAGAAGTAAATTCAATCAGGCTCTTCTTACAAATGAAAGCAGTGAAAACTCTCGGCCTTTAGCACTTGAAGAGTAGAGATTTTATTAATCCAGTGTTCTTCCAGATAAACTGAAACTGCAGCTATTTAGCATTACAAATATATTTTCCAGTGCTTATCAAAGGGAGGAATTTGTTTTAGAACTATCAAACCATCACAGAGCCAAGCATTACATAGAAGCGACAGGGAAAAAGAGGTATAATAGTCTCCTGTTCCCCTCGTTGACATTAAACTACACTTTGCTAGGTACAGCTGTAGTCTGGCTCCCCCATTCAGTACGAGACACACTTCAAACCTGTCACTGATTATTCAAGTTCTTCCAATTTGCTTTAATTGTGGAATATGTTTTTAGGTTGGTTAAGCACTTTCACATGTGAGGATCCTTCATTGTGGGAAAGGTGAGTGTTTGTTTTTAATCAAAATAACATTGTCTCCACTATGTGACTTCTGAAGATGCAATTATTCTCCCTTCTAGAGAGACTGATAAGGTGCTTGATTATACAGCCTCATCGATAATAAAAATGATTATAGAAGAGAGTTTACAGCAGTATGGTTCTAATCCACACATGTTGAATAACTGCTTGATATTAAAAATCTGACATTCTATCTTTCCCCTTACCGAAGTCAATGTAAGGGTCTTTTCCCTTACACAATTTATATGTAGACTGATTTACCAAGCCATGTCTTCCTTCCCAGCAAATAACATTTCTAACTATGATGAATGTCATGACTAACTAGCAAGGCACAGTAGGATGTTTGTTCTGCAAAAACAATGGGCTTGCATGGGAATTTAGGGTACCTATGTCAGAGACGCCTCCTGAACTGGCTCTTTCTTTCTGCTGAGCAGAATTTTTTGCAAATATCCATTCAGTACAATTTTTTCACCTTCCTAAACTCAATGAATTCTTGCTTTTTGTCATCTTAACAGTGTGGCAGAGAATAGAATTTTTAAAAAAATCTCTTACTCTCATCTCTCTTTCCCACAAGCTTAACTTTAAGCAGTTGTTCTTCTGAATTCTTTTCCCTCATCTGTTTAGTTGCAAAATGTAATTTTAAATTATAACTATGAAAAAGCATTGATAGGCCTGTCACAGACTACAGTAGTCCCCCCCTCACAGTAGTTACTTCAATAGCTTAAAATATTCGCAGTCAGAATATCATCTGTCTGATCAGTATATAAAAAGAAAAACTTGGCAACTAGATCTTTAAATACCTAAACCCACCATCTCTTAATCTTTTTATTTTCCATTAAAACAGTGTTTTAACAGCCAAATTGTTTCATAGTCCTATCTAGAGTCCAGTATTTATGGGTTGCAACAAAGATAACTGGATTTCATTCTGTGCTACACCACAGCTTCTGATCTTGGGAAAACTTCCAAATCCCACAAATTAGTACTTAAATTCTGCCTAAGTCCAAAATTGTGATCTTCAAAACCCTTCACTGAACTGCTGCCAACCCTGGGGGCATATGCTCCAACTGAACAATTATCTCCCAAGACCTAAGTCATAACCATGGAACTGGGCTCTGTACAAAATCCAGTAGAAGACACATGGGGCTTTTTAACTGATCCAATAAATTTCAGTGTTTCATTAGATTAGAGCCCTCATCCTATAAAAAAGTACCTCATTCCCTAAAAATGCTCAAGTACAATATTTCATCAATTTCATCACAGAAGTGGTGAGTATCTTGTACATTATCCCTATCAAATGGCCTGAGAAATTCCTCTGGACCATAGGGAGGCACATGTTTACTTCTCAGTAATTATACATCTATAGCATAGTCCCTCTTCCACCCACAGATTTTGCCTTTACAAAGACCCTGTATTCTGCTAGTAGGATATACACAATATTATCCTTCCTGTTTTAAGAGTCAAATGTATCATATTTTCTTTAAGTATGATTCTGGTCTGCAATATACAGATAAATGTTTGGAACACTGTGAAATCACAAACAACCCTACTGACAGAAACATAAGAGGTGTCAAGTTTCTTCCAAAGAAAGCAGCAAACAATTATCATGATTAGGTCAGGAGCACCATCAATGAAAAGAACTGGGGATATAAATAAAAGTCCACTAGATAAAAGAAAGATGGAATTAGGCTAAGAATCTTATATTTCATAGGTATTTACTGTAGTACAAAAATATATATACCCTAATCCCAAAACCAAAGTTGTTTTGCAAAGACATGGG
>VZTR01025647.1:98737-111613 GCA_013400775.1 Chaetops frenatus
GACACAGAAGAGGTGTCAAGTTTCTTCCAAAGAAAACAGCAAAGAATTATTATGATTAGGTCAGGAGCACCATCAATGAAAAGAACTGGGGATATAAATAAAAGTCCACTAGATAAAAGAGAAAGATGGAATTAGGCTAAGAATCTAATATTTCAGAGATATTTACTGTAGTACAAAAATATACATACCCTAATCCCAAAACCAAAGTTGTTTTGCAAAGACATGGGATATATAGAAAAATTAGTTGCTTAGTGAAATGAAGCTTCACTATTTTAAGAAATTTACTTTATAGTAGTGAATAATTCTATAGGCCTGTAGATAAATTAATGTGGTAAACAGCAAGGATTATTTTTGCCCTCTGATTTTAAAATGGGCAAAAAATTATTTTGAAATATTAACAAAAACAGGGAACTATATATCCTTAAGTTATATGAATGCTATGCAATTAGAGTCTAATGTCATAAGACTAATTCAGAAGATGCTTTCATTTCAAGAGGAAAATCTCAGGAAAAAAAAAGGAACAAAAAAAATATTTTCATAATACAGTGCAACAAAGAAGGAAAAATAACTCTGGCTTGGAGTTTTAGGGCATTTTATTTGTGTAATGAGTCTTGAAACAAAGTAAGAGGTTTCAAATTAGCAACTGGTAGCAGAAATCATTTTGAGGGATTAAAGTACGGTCGTAGCACCTTTTAAGTTTTTCTCTGGAAATTTTTTTCATTCATTCCAGTAAAACTATCTCTCCTTAGAAGTTTGACCTTATTTTTCCTTCACCTTCTCTCCCCTACATCTTCATTTTTTTCTCAGACCAGACCAAGGAAAATGTTATCCATTTTCCCTCCCAGATGCTCACCCATCTCTCTCCTATCCTTTGCTTTGATGTGTTACTAACCTCTTTAATCATTGCTTAACCACAGAGCTGCTAATTCTTTTGAAGTTTAAGTTGAAAATAAACTGATGTACAGATTGGACTTTGGTGGATCTCTTGCTTTGTTAGAGATTAATTTTTGATCTTCTAGTAAACTGAGTTTTTGCTTTTTCCTCCTAGGTTTCAATCAGGATGTGATCTCTTATGAGAGAACCCCTTAAAAATGTAAGTTTGTAACTGATCTAGACCCAGTTAAAGGATGAAAAGACATTTTTTGTTTATTACTGTATTTCAGAATGCTTCAAAGATTCATTTCTATGCAAAGAAATATTTTAACTTCTGTATTATGATTCCATAAGCTATCATCCTCTGCGTGAGGTAAAAGATGCCTATCAACATCTCTTAAATATTCCCTTAGTCCTTAAACTATGAGCACCCTTCTCAAAGTTTCCTCATTCTACTGTTCAAAATCCCTTGAGAGACTGAGACAAGAGTATAGTTTTCAGAAGTGAAGCATTTAAGTCTTTTCATCCTCAACAGGAGACAAATTAAATTTACATCTGTCATGGAATTGTTAGAATTTTGGAGAAAAAAACTGCCACAAAAAGATAATTTATTTTCCACCTTTCTTTCTTCTTCTCCCTCACTGACTAATGCAGTATTTGGCAGTTTATAGACATAGGCATATAAGAGTTTGTTTCTTAATATTTCATTTGTTTCTTGTCTAATTCAGTTGTCCCTTGGTTCCCAACTCAGAAAGTATCTCTTTCAAGGAAATTTTTTAAGCACAAATAACACATAAACTAATTAAAGTCCATTAGAAATAAGTAATAATATGTAATAATTTCTCTGACCACTCTGGTATTTTAACATGAAGTGCTATACTAAGCCTGAACATTTCTTCCTACATCACAGGATATACCATTTTGTGTTTTTAATTTGATGTCCATATTTAAATGTCATTCAGATAGAGACCATGACATTTCTATAAAATAGAAAATTACGTTGAATTATACAAGTATTGCAAGGTTGCTTAAACAAACAGGCATAAAAACATAAAGTGAATAATAAAATAAAAATATAAAAAACCCCTAAAGCTCAGAAAAAATTTTTAAAATATCAAAACATGTAGTTTCTTGTGATTTCAGAGTCAGAATAATTTTCTCATCTAGACATGCAAAATCGCTGCAACCTCACCTTGTACTCTGCACAGATATTTTCTAATACAACTGAAAATTGTACTTTTGTACAAATTTCAGTTGCACAATTGAAAATATTACAACATGCTATCCTAGTAACTTAAACTTTTAATCACTTCTTAAACTTATAAAGAGATGATTCCATTAAACTGGGTAAGGATATATTTCCTTGTATCCGCTGAAGATTACATTGCTAAAATTTCTTTAATGTTATGCCCATATTAACATCTTCTCAAGAAGAGATTAGGAAGCTTAAAGGCTCTTGCTTTAGGAGTTCCTGCCATTCCTAGGATTGACTTAACCTTATTCACATTATTATAATTTGGTTTTAAATATTTTTTCATCCAATGAAATATATTTCACTTAAGATGCCATTTGTGTAGAAATTATTATTGTGAGGGAGTCTCTTTCATAAGCTCTTTAAAATCATCCTTTTTCATTCTACAACAGAAGGCCAAAATAAAGCTCTTTGATACATCTACTTCATTTGCTTTATCACTTTTTTTGCTTACTTAATGTTAAGGGAGCATTTTTTATTAAAGTTTTTCCACATTCTAGTCACATGTAGAACAGATTGTAAACAAATGTTTACTTTTACCTGTAAACATTTACAGATATCTCGTTGCAGAAGTGGAAGGACCAGTCTTACTGAATGCTGATCAGTGGGCTACCTTCACAGAATGATGAGTTGTTATGTCAGATGTTTAGCTAATTCTACTCTCAACAAATAAATAAATGTCCCCAAATTCATGAACTCTTAAGCATGATTACATGTCTGCATATCTAAACAATTGTAACACTTTCTCCAGATAAAACTTTCTCATGAGCAGCAGTTTTCCTGTGCAAAGAGTCCTTCAGGTCCTGTACTGGTAAATAATTAAGAAATAAGGACTGTGATAATTTAGATTTGTTTGATGGATATGTGCCCTTGATACCACAGCAGAATTATACTGTCATTTCATGCATCAAGAATATATTAGCCTTTAACTTTCTGTGAAAACAAAACCAAAACCAAAACCATGAATGGTAATGTTTGTCACAGTCTGAAAAATTACTGGATTCTCCTGGGAAGCCTATGTCAGTTGCTACACAGTTATATGTCACCATATATACAGTAGACTTTAGGTGAGAAACGAAAGGAGGATTCCTCTGCTGACAGGTAGTAGACATTAAATCTCCAAATAGGGAAGCTAGGTGCTAAAATGTTTTATGAAGAGGCAACCAAACATCTCAGGTCAGAAAATGAGTCAATCTCAAAGTCTTCCAGCTAGCAAAGCAGCTTAGAAATTTTCTCTGTCACCTCATGTCTATAGCACATTTGGCTGTTTCCTCTAACAAATATTTCAAATAAAATAAAAGTATAGAGAGAATTTGCATCCAGACATTCAGACCAAAAATTTCCTCTGCTTTTACGCCAGAGACTCTGCATTAGGCAGCTACAGAAACCCTACTTACATGTTTGGACTATCCTCTACTTAGAATCCCTGTTTTAGCTATAAAACTTTCGTGTCCCTATGAAGATTTTCCCACTCCATCACTAAGTCTGATTTTCTAGAAATGGTCTGTCCTGGCTTCAGTCTTTTACCCTGGTATTTGATAATTGACTCCCTAATCACATCTGTTAGAGTAGCTGGTGGATTTTTAACTTCTGAATTGCTGTAGTATTGGATCTCATTAAGTCAGGGTGCAAGGTCAGTAAATGTTCTCCTTGACTCAATATCAAATAGGAATTGAGTACATACATTTAAAATAAGATATAAGAGGTTTCTTATATGTCCACAAAGCTCTGTGATCTTGGTGTAAGAAACATGTGTTGCTAAATCCTGATAAAGGAGATGAGGACATGAGCTACTGAGAGTCTCTCTGCAGAATCAAGGCAACTTATATATGGTAAAAGTGTTATGACTCTTATTCCAGAATGACTCAAATACTGAAAAATGACTGATTCTTAGAATCTATGTGCTTTGGGATAGACTTTCCACTGCACTGGATCAGTGTTATGTTGATAGGAGGACAAAGGAGTCTTTACTGACCTGGCACTAATATAAGGGTGCAAAAAAATAAGAAGCATAAAAGAAGGGACTATGTGAATCTTAAAACTGTCACAGACACTGGAGAAGTGAGAGCATATTGAAAACCAGAGTCTTCATAGGCAGAAACAGAAAAAAAGTCCCAACAAGTACTGAAACCAGCCAACCTAACCACCAAAACTGTACCTCAATATTAGCAAAGAATATAGACAATTCAGCTGTTCAAAATAAGTCATGCAGTAAATCTGTCTAGACTGTATCACAATTTGGATCTCATGCCATTTTTCCTGTACAGGAAGAAAGGTACAGCACTACAGGCCGTGAGATAACTGTCACAAGTATAGATCAGGAATACACTCAGACAGATAGGAAATGACAAGTTGCTCTCCTTAATTTGGCAGTGGTACACAGGGCTTCAGGTAGATTACCTCCCCTTCATTACCTCCCTTTCACATTGTGCTAGAATAATGGCAAACAAATACAAAATACAAATATAAATTTCTGGTAAATTTCCTGACCATAATTCACTAGATTATCTAATCAGGAAATATCTTATAACTTGTGGTCATTTATAACTAACATAACTCCTAATTAAAATATAGAAAAACAGAAAAGAATTGAAATGTTTTCAAGCATCTCAAGAGTGAAAGCAACTGTTACTGAAATGTTTATCAAAATGATTTAAATTTTTAGATGTTTCACAAAAAAGGAGCAATAATTTTGACAAAAAGAAGAGTTCTGCGTCCCACAAAGTTATTGAAAAATCAGGATTCATTTCATGTTTAAGTGTCTAATGTAAGTCTGAGAAATTAAGAATCCACCTCTGAACACCTTGATCCATCTCTCAACAGCCAGTGATTGGTGCACTTAAGTAACCTAAATAAGTATTAAGATTCTATGTGAAACCCAAGATGCCATGGTAAACATGACAGTCTCACATATTGGTACATTCCAACCTCTAAAATGATTCTTATCTTCTGCTACAGAAAATGCTTTAAACTGCCATTGAGATCAGTGAACCAAAGGCAATCAATATACTTTGAGGTGTCCAGCATATTAAAGATATAAAAGTTTGTAATATATATCTGTTACTATCAGCCTTTCTGTTTGAGGCTCACATGATTTCAGTGCAGTAACAAGTCTCTCCCATCTCTTTTCCCATATTTGTTCCCAGAGAATAAAAATAAATCTTTAAGATAACTACGGACATTATATTTACGTGTAAAGAAACAGCTTAGATGGGGCCATGTTTTAAATTTGGCATTAGTTCTAGACTTGACTCAGAGTTACTGCAAGAACCTTGCTTACAGGGATGACAGAAAATGATTCACTCAGTGCTGTTTTGTTGATCCAGCTGTAGGGCTGAATTAGACAACAGGCTTCTAGAAAGACAGAAAAATATAATTCTACAGCAGACAGAGAGTGACATGCCTTGGATCCACCAGGATAACTCACATGCTTGCAGTGAGAAGTAACTCTTGTCTTAGTCAGTTCACAAATTAGCAATGATTAATCAAGCATAAAAAAGGCTGGAATGACTATAGCAAAATACATCCCAAATAAAACACAAGCAGTCCTAAAAATACTTGTGAGTTTTTTAATATATTCATATTTGTTATGGTTCATTCAACCTGCACCCTGCCACTGCTGTACTTGCTTGTCAGAGAAAGTTACTACAATAAAGGACAGCAAAAATTTAATTTCAAAGTAATATTTATAAGATTCCAAGCATGTTTGACTTCAAATTTCCATGTCAGATTTAGGTCTAGAAATTGCTCAGAAAACTGCTTATTTTATTAACCAACCTTCTTCAGTTTTATTTTATGCTGAACATCTTTTTGTATCTTCCCCAGATCTTCATCTATTGAATAGATTAGAAATGTGTAAAAAGTGTTCATCATAACATCTTGTTCATCTTGAGAGCATCTATCAAAACAAACAAAAAGAAATCCATTAAACAATAGCAAATAGCAACACATGTAAGCTCCCTATACCTGTGGCTGAAAGACACTACCCTGATGATTTCTGTGACCAGAAAAGAGTTCAGAGGTCAGGTCGGATCAATCCATAGAGATAATAAGATTGGGAGAGGGGACGTGAAAGAGGGGGAGGTGAAAATCATTGCATGTTTTAGAGAGAGAAGCATGAGGAAACTACAATCTATTCATAGCTACAGGCAGATGGTTTCATGCCCAAGAAGAAAAAAATCAGCTCTGTTGGTCAGGAAAGATATATACTGTGAATTATTCACTCAGCTCGAGTAATAAATGGGGTCAGGATAGAAAAAATAATACACTGATTTTTTCCTTACAAAAAGGCAAGAATGTGAATGGCTAGTGCAGGAATTAATTTGAACTGCTACCCCAAGCCTAGGGACCAGCTGCTTACCTCTCTGATGAGGTTTCATTCACACTCCCCAAATTCCCAGTACCACAGCCACTGTTCTCAGGCTGCTGATGCTCAGGTCCTGTCTAAGCCTTGGAGGTGCTTAAAATCAATTTGTTTGTCTGTTTCAATGTACAAAGATCCTGAGGACTGGCATATCATTTACTCAGAGATGCATTGGCTGAGGGCAAAAATCTTGTACACTCCAGTGCAAGCTGATAAAAGGCATGAGGCAGCTAAACCTACCCTAACTTCTTAGAGAAGCCTGATCCATTAGACATGCTCAGGTCATGCACTGACTTCCACACAATAGCCTAACAGAATAGACTAACATCTAGGCCATGGGAAAAACATCCTTTTGATACTTTTTGGCCTGTGATAGTTTTGAATCTGCAGATCCCATTTTTAAGAAGGTGTTCTTCCTACAAGGCTGTGGAATGCTGAAGATGAAGAGCAATCCCTACCCCTGAAGCTACCAAAGGTGTAATGCTGAGCAGAAGGGAAAGTGAGACTTAAGGCACTGGAGCAAGACTGATCCAGATGGGTATTTAGTCCAGGAAAGGTACAGTGTCTTCATTTTTAACAGCATAAATTCTGGTTCGAAGAGTGGGTTATATTAAAAGACTTTAGGACTCTGAAGAAGGGGAACCAGCACTTTGTGAAAACTTTCCTCATTCACACTCTCTGTGAACTTGTAAATATGGCCACTGTTGATACTTACATGGTTTTTGACACTTTGTCTACTGAATGAGTGTGCTGTTATCTATCATAGCCTGTTATCTATCACAACCAGGTGCCATTATCATAATTCATTATCTAGTTCTTGATTAAATCAACTACTCTTGTAAGCACAGGAAAAAAAAAAAAAAAAAAAAAAAAAAAAAAAAAAAAAAAAAAAAAAAAAAAAAGCAGTTTTGCTCCAGAGAAGCTCAGAAGAAATAAAAGGCATGAAGAGAAATGGTGGAGCCTGGCTCTGTGGCTTACTGAGAGCTCAGCAGGAATGCTGACATGAGAACCCCAAGGCTGTATCTTGCAATCTGGTATTTCAGTGTCTAGCTTACATTTCTTCATTTCTATTTCCTTTCTTATGAACATTGTACAAAGATGTACATTTGCAAACTTTCCAAATCATAATTTGTATGTTTTTCTTTATCTGTAGTCCTGAAACATCTGTTTAAAATTTCAAAAGTGAGAATGGTGAACGGTTTTGTTTTGGGTTTTTTGCATTAACTTTGCTAAAGAAAGTTGCATGGTGTATTATCTATTGCATCACAAGCTGGACAAAGTACTTGAAACAGTGAATGAGTGTGTGTGGGCTATATAAAGATTTCATGCTACTTTGCATTATATTCCCATATACACTTGTATTCTGGACTTCAAAGTATGTTTCCTGTGATGTTGATTAGAATTAGTGCAGTGACAGCTGGCAGGATTTAAAGTATATAACTTGAATTTTGGACATTGAAATTGCATTTATACAATACATCCCAAAGGCCTGAAGAGGCAAGTGCTGGACTTGGGATATCATTAATTTCCAGCTTATAAAATAAGAAAAATCTATTCTATGGCTAATGTACATTTATGCTTTCATGCTTTTTAAAGTACATAAAAATACCATCTATTCTCATTTAAATCATACCAGACTCTAGTGAACCAGACATTTGGAGCTTATACAAGCCAGCTACTGTTTGACCTAGTTTCATTACAAGCCTGAAACTGCCCATTACACACTTAATGATGAGTAAGATGAAAAATTGAATTCAATCTACCTCACAGGACTTGAAAAACCATCCAGACAAATTTCATCCAAGAAAAGCAGCTCAAATTAATATGCCAGATTGTGAACTCCAGTGTCGGAGGGAGGAGCTGACACACTCATTTTTTTCTGCCCCTTCCACAGGTGCCACCTCTCACTATGTCCCAGCTGTGGGGCAGGTGAGGCTGTACCTGAGCTCACCTCTGCTAAATTCATCAACTCCTTCCTGCCAGAGTAGGCAGCCTTTCAGTCACCTTTCAAAGAGCAGCAGCAGTGGGGCTGTCATGCCCAGGTTAACAAGCTCTGCTTTCTCAGCAATGACTATTGACTTGGGTTTAATATTTCACTCACCATGATTGCTGTTTCTGAGGATAACTCAGACTCATTATTTACTTCTGCCTATGATATACATAACTGCACACTCAGGTATGAAATAGTACATTTAACTACATAAGACCAAAGTCTCTCTCTTTCACCAACATGAGGAAATAAAAGCCCAATAGTTCAGATTCTTCTTAGCTATCATTGTGTGATGGAAATGTGCCTAAAATATTGTTTAAAACGCTGGAAAATCAAGGTCTATCACTGATGAAAACAGATAGCTGATCCTAGATTTGCAGTAGTATGTTCGAGTGCAAAATTTTTTCTGGAGTGTCAAAGAGGTATCACAATGAATTAAAGAGTACAACCAATTTAAAAGAAAAATGCTCATTAGTGTGAATAGAAAACCATCACAGCAGAAATATTCCAGCACTTACTGCAATACATCAGCTATTCCCATTAACGTAGTAACTAACCATTTCTGGGTAATATGATTCATGGATAAACTGAATACTGAAAAATGATATCTTCCAGTCACATGACTAAATTAGAGCTCTTCCCTATCTTTATCATCCTATCTCTGCTATTTTATTGAACACTTTTAGCAGTTCACAGCAGAACACTTTTTAGACAGTGAAAAATGTAAAGTTGTTTTGTATACAATAATATCCGCATACGTGAGTTGCACTGATCCTATGCATAAATAAATAAAATAAATGTGAGCAAGAACAAACCAAACTTTTGGTTTCAGAGATATTCTCCAAAATAAGTAATCTCTAACACTGTTGCTTTTGAGCAGAGCGATTCCAGACCAACTTTGAAAATCCCAGTCAAAGCACATAGTTTTGCAGTAGACTCATCTGGATAGTTTCTTAGCCAAAACAATTTCAACAAAAAGGCTGGTTCCAGACATACCGTATTAAATAACCCTGAATTGGCAAAGAGTGATGCATACATTCCATCTAAGAGTCTGCTACGGCTCCGGTCAGCTGAGGTAATGTAAGTTCAGTTTCACAGCTAGAAACTATAACAGCATTTTCAGCAAATTGTCAAAACAGTCCTTTTGTACCTTCAGTGTTGAAGTGCATATAAAAATCGGACTAGATAATGTACTATCTCAGACTCATTAAACTTTTAAAAACAAAACAGCAGAAAAGTGGGATGAGTGGTTACAGTGAAAGCAGAAATATATGTGAGTGTGTAATTTTATTGGCAGACAGGAGTATATCGTCATAAATAAACAAGGTCCTGGTTTTTTCCTCAATTATGTCATAGTTCACTGTAATTTTAGTTTCTCTGTGGGAGCTACTCACAGACAAGAATTAAAGCAGTCTGCAAACTATAAAGATGGGAGAAGTCCTCACCTCAGCCTAAATAATTTTTTTCTTCTCATGGCCTTTTCCCTCACAACTGTGGCACATTTCTGCTTACCTGTAGTTTGAAAGCCATTTGTATAGACTGGGTAGAGGTGGATGGAAAAGTGCCAAGAGGGTGCAGAACTGTGAGCAAAGCAGGAGCAGTAGGGGGGCCATGGCTCCTGGCAGCCCCCTGCTCAGGCAGAAGGAGGGAGGGCAGGGGCTGAAAGGCAGGGATCTGGCCCAGCATCCTCATTCTCTCCCATGAGGATCCTTCTCTACATATTAATCCTAGAAAATACTCCACAAGTCTATCTTTCCCACCTTCATATTTTAATTTTTTAAAATCTTAACCTGTCCTGGGCTCTGCTACATGCAGTGTAGCCACAAAATTGGGCTAATATTAGTAGTATATCAAACTTGTGAAAAAAAGCAAGAAACTAGGCATTGCCTACTGTGACGTCCAGTTAATATCTGGAAAACCTTGTGTTAATCTCTCCTACCACATATTATTTTTTTCAGCGTGATTCAGGGCCAATCTAATTTTGACTTAACCATCTTCCCTATAGTAGTTTTCTTGGATCCTTGAAGAACCAGAAGGCTTGAATACAAATACAATGCAAAAATACATATGCAAATATGCAACATTAGCTTCATCAGCCAAGAAAAAAAACCCCATCCTGGGGTGCATCAAGCACAGCATAAATAGCTGTTGAAATGCAGTAGTTATCCCTCTGTATCCAGTGTTGGTGCAGCCTCACTTTGTATCCTGTGTGCAGTTCTGAGCATCGCAAAGGAGACATGACACTTTTCCTCCAGTTCACCGACAAAGACCTTTAGTTGAACCAGTGAGTTTCTTTAGGCTTTTCTTTAAAAAAATTAATCTATATATGAGAGAATATTTCAGATAACATAATAATAAAGAATTTTTGTATCACTGATAACAAAATTTCACCTGGTTCTAATGATTCTTGAAGTTGAGTCCAGAGAGGTGCATGCAACCTACTTGCCTACTTTTGCCTGCTTGACAAAAGATTTTTCCACAGGGTTTGAGGTATGCACAAAGAATAAAGGAAGAGAATGAGGAAGAGAGGTGCACAGATTGATACAGATTTTTTTATTCCAAGTGAATCTCAAGGGCAATACATGCAGCACATGGATTTGGCTTCACGTAGTTTGAGTGAATTCAGACAAGAATAGCTTGCATGGCTTAGGTAGAATGTCTATTAATGTGAAAACCTGTCCCCATGCCTCTGAAAGCAGAACAGGCCCCAGATCATACTTTGCCTACTCTGACCCCTTCTTCCAAGGTTAACAGGTCATTGCTTCAGCACTGCTTTAATTTCTATGAGCTATCAAAACCAACTCTTCTTGTTACAAAGCCGCATAACAAAAAAAAAAAAAAAAAAAGAAAAATGGTTAGGTCTAACTCTGACAAATCTTTCAGCATTATTGAAAAAGAGTAGAAGAAGACGGGGCTGTAAATTACATGTGATGAGTGCTGGTTCTTCAGTGGCTCATGCATTGTTTAAGGTCAAAATCTGAAAAACAAATGTTTATCAGCCATTAATACCATTAATCAGCTTTAAGCTCCCAGAAGCATTAGTGCTTTCAGTTTGAAGGGATATATTTCACTGCTCTTTGCAGATCTAGGATAGTTTGCATGCTTAGCACCCTGTAAATCTTCCAAATGCAAAATGTAAGGTGGCTCAGTTTATGCACCTCATTTAGAGTCTGTTTTTATTGATACAAAGTATAGTTTCAATATGTCATGAATGTCATTCTAACGCCCTTTAGAAATAATACGTGCATGATGGTAGATATTAGAAAGATTTTGGATGTTTTGGTGTGTAGAGAGCCTTTCAGCTCACCACAAAAATGGGAGCAACAAAACCATATAAATTTAAGTGAAATTCACACAAATGGTAATGGGTCCCTAATGGTCTAAATGCATATACATCATAAGTCCACCCTTCCCTGACTGCTGTGGTTTTTTTATTAAATTATAAACTCCTAGGGACTGTTCCTTGACAAATGAGTACCTTGACTAGAATATTAGAGAGCAACCTTGTTAGGGATTCTAGATGCTAATGTAATACAAATTATGTTAATAAGTATGACTTCCTTTGTAGTCCCTAATCTAGGAATGTCACATTAAAAAGTTAGTCACTGAATAAATCTGCAAGCATTTGTGGAAGCAAAGGAGAGTCTAAGAATTTCTTTATGGGTAATCACCCTTTTTGTTGACAGATAGAGGTGCACTTTCCTCCTTTGTTTTCCCTGTGGTAGCCTAAGTCCTTCACTCTCCTCTGTGAAGTAGCCCAGCCACTGTGGAAAGCCACCTCATGGCTGGTGTCCACCACCGTGATTTGCCACCAGGAGCTATAGACTCACTCCCTTCAAGATGGAGAGTATCTAGGATGGTGATCAGACTGGTTGGCTCCATAAGAATGGTTAATAATTGCTTCAGAATGAAAATAATAACTTTTAGATTTTCCTGGTCTAGTGTGTCAGACACAATCTGAGCATGCCTGATGGTTCACCTAGGAAAGTTAGGAGACATTTAGGTACTTCCCTAAATGTCTCTGAACTTAGCCAGAAGGTGGGTACCCAAAGGCACAAACTGGGATATGCCCAGGCAGGCAGAAGGTGGACTTGGATTTCAGGTACTTCTACAGAAGCCACACAGACTGCTGTCTGAGACTTCAGCTCTGCAGTGCTGTTCCTATTGCCAGTCTTGACACAAAATCAGTGTTGTGGTTTAAAGGACAACAACTTTTTTCTCCTTCCTGGGGGGGGTTTTGTTTTTCTACTTCCGCCGGGGCACGGTTTCCGGCGGGGGTGGAGAGCCCACAGATTGGCTGGTTTTGAGATGGGCACTTCGTGTAGCCACTTGAGCATTGGGGGCGTCTTTGCGAAGCTTACATTTTTAAGAGCGGGAAGTTAGAAGCTCTCTTTGACT
>VZTR01025647.1:111895-125786 GCA_013400775.1 Chaetops frenatus
TGTTTCCATCACTCCCTTCAAGATGGAGAGTATCTAGGATGGTGATCAGACTGGTTGGCTCCATAAGAATGGTTAATAATTGCTTCAGAATGAAAATAATAACTTTTAGATTTTCCTGGTCTAGTGTGTCAGACACCATCTGAGCATGCCTGATGGTTCACCTAGGAAAGTTAGGAGACATTTAGGTACTTCCCTAAATGTCTCTGAACTTAGCCAGAAAGGTGGGTGCCCAAAGGCACAAACTGGGATATGCCCAGGCAGGCAGAAGGTGGACTTGGATTTCAGGTACTTTCTACAGAAGCCACGCAGACTGCTGTCTGAGACTTCAGCTCTGCAGTGCTGTTCCTATTGCCAGCCTTGACACAAAATCAGTAACCTGAACCTTGGTGGGGACTCCCAGTTTCTTTGCTTTTCTTGCTGTGACTGTATTGCAGTAAAACTAGATCTCTGAATCAGTTGAGCTGGAAGAACTTAAAAGATCCACATGCTAGAACAAGCTAATACCAAAGGCTATTTGAGTGATGGAAACACTGGGTAAATGCTTGAGGAGTGCTTTACCACTTGCTGTCCATATAAGCCTTAAACAGCATGTGTCTAGCATACAGAGTTTCCTGAATAGAGCAATATATTCCCACTGTCCTTGAAAATTTTTTTGCATTTAAGATGGCTTTCTTCAACTATTCTTGTTCTGAACTAGATGTCAAACTTCTGGCACTCCATCAAACCAGAAAATCTATTTCCAAAGTAACAGCCCATTTAGCATTAAAATTGGCACTTAAAATTTGATATAAAATATAAATTAAATGTAGGATATGAGTAAATGAGGCTACTCTTATACCTTAATTTTTGTACTGGCATCAAGGTTGATAATTTTACCCAAATAATAAGTACTCTTTCTCTTTTTAAAAGTACAGTTTTCGATTTCATTTGTGGCATTGCTTTCAAAGCAAAGAAACATCACCTTCACTACCAATTCACATGAGAGTAATATGACTATTAATCACATTGGCTTGGAAAGAGCTGGTAAGATTTCAAAGCTAGGGATAAAGGTAAAAGAATTAAATTAAGTAATGCTAGAATTAATCAATCAAGATTAAATGTGTTCTCAGCTGTTGAGTTTACTGGTTCTGAGTTTTTATCGAACAAAAGGTTAAAGAAATGAACCTTTAACAGCAATGTATTCCAGTTTAATGTTTTTTTAAGCTCCAGCTCACAGCAGCTGAATTTCTTCTGTCACCTAAAGAAAAAGTAAAACACCTGACATTATCATGTCTAGTTAATGGCTCTCAAGAAGTTAATTTAACGCTCCTGATGATCATGTCCAAACAGGATTTGTGATTTAATTAGAACCCTAGGAGTTTTGAAAAATCCCATATAGTAAGAAAATTTATGGGCTGATGATTAAAAAAGGCTCAAAAATCTTGAAATAAATTATTTATTTAAATGAATTAAATTAGACATAACTGAATTAAACTGAAAATAATGAAAATATTTCTTAAAATGTGAAGAAAGCCCACGAAATCTTATTTGGTAAATGCTATCCTGGGAAAAAAGATGTAAGTGGATGATGAATGAATATCCTTGATGAAACTAGTGTAAATTCAAACCATGGTTGTTATATCTAAAAAGAATTTCCGATACAAATTTGAGAGCTCTCAGCTCATTTCTCTTCAAAAGTATGTAACATATTTTCCTGGGTAACAGTTAGTAGTTTGAATTCTTTCACTTACCAGCTTTCCCCCAGAACTAAAATTCTTGTTACTGTGTTTTTGCTTTGCACTGTGAAACCAGAGATGGGGGGCCAGAGAGAGGTGTATTTGAGTCAGGGGCCTCATGCTGAACACACCCTGGGGAGCTGCTGGAGAACAGGCTGTCACCTCCCTGTCTCAGGGCTGCAGCAGGACATCATGGCTTCTGGTGGCTCTGCTCTGAGTCGTCTGCCCCAGCCCAGGGCTGCCTGACAACCGTGGTGTCTTACCTGCTTCTCAGTGCATGAGTGGGCAGCCAGTTCACAGGCAATGGAGCAGGGCTGCCAGCCTCCCAAAAGGGAAAGGACCAGTGCTTAAACTAAGATTGGTAGCGATAACCTGGCATTGAAGTCACATGGGGTGCACAAGACTCAAGCACACAGTTCCTCCTGAGGTTTATTTTAATGGTCTCTCTCAAGAAAGGTAAGATAAATTAGCTGAAACACATGAAATTCAAATGGGGGGACTAAACTTCAGTAAGCTTCAATGTAGATATTCCACCTAGAATGATGTGCCTTAACCTGGTTTCAGGATTTTTTATAGAGTGGTCAGCTCAAAAATCAAGAGGGATTCGAAACTGAATTTTATTTCTTTGCCATCCTGACTCTGCCTTTCTATCCTCATCTCACCACCTATCCCCACATTGTCCCATGGGTGTAAGATCTCTAGGTGTTTTTTCACCTCTAGCAGCTTATGCAGTGCTGCTCACCCAGCTCATGCACAGGAGCCCAACATACAGGATCCTGCCTGATCTTTCAAACACAGTCCCACATGCTGTCCCATCTTAGCCTCTCCAGCTTCAACATCATGAGACAGGCTGAAGAACTGACCAAATCAAAGACATAGCTCTTTTGGAGGGTAGAAGGGAAAAGGTCCATGTTTGAAAGCCATGGAGAAAGGAGAAGAAGATGAGACTGCTTGGTGCATTTTCACAATTTGTTTAAACCATTCACAGTGCCAAGTGCATTGACAGGCACCTGATGTGTTTCTTCCCCCACCTCACACCCACCTCAGACTAGGGCTCATGTAGTCATCTGGATCAGGAGTTGATATGGCAGAAAAATAACTCTGTCAATGAGTGGATGTGAAAGATTTATGTTTAACCCAGGCCACTTATCTAATCAAGTTCTCTTCAAAGCCCTGCAAATGGTTGTACTAACAACATGAGGGAATGATGGAAGAGTGCAAATGAGTAACCTGAGGTATGAAGTAGTACGGGTTGCTTATGCTGCATTAGAGTTGAAAAAAATATGGGTCAAATGACAGACTTAGTAGCTTTTTTAAAAAAACTTTCACAAAGGAACATGCAACACTGGAAAAATATTAGGGAATTTGAAGATATTGGACGGTTTGTCTTGCTTACAAGAATTCACAAATAGATTTCAAAAAGAATCAAGCATCAAGATCATCAGCTTTCCTCTTTTACCTTCAAACTTGTCAGCACCACGTTCTCAAATACCTAAATCACATAATTTTCCTCTGAGCACCAAAAAAAGGTCTCAGTTTGGTGCCTAAGTGTACTAAGTATGCTTGAGGAATGAGACCCCTAAGGATAGTGAGTGCCTGGCTGCTAATGTATTTCAGTTTTCAGCATATGCCGAGAGAAGAAGGGAAGGAATGAGCCAAGAATCCCACATGCTATTTCCCTGTGCAACACATTCTGCTGTAAGGGTGATGCTGAGCTTGACTTCAGAATTCAAAAATCTTGCAATTTTCTTTCTACACTTGATTTTATTGCTTTCTGGGCTTATTTTCAATACAGATCAGTGACAGAGCCAGTTTCTTTAACAGCTGCAAAAAAGGGTTTCAGAGTCAACAATTGTAGCAAGTAGCTCTCACAGAAAAATGTTTGATTACAAAAAATGGGGAGGAAAGGTGAATCCACATAAATGATGTTGAATTAAAGAAAGGAGTAGGTTTGAAACAAAATTTTGTGACTGATCTGTTGAAAGTTCCATCTAGAGCAATCAAACATTTGTCTAATAAAGACAAGGCTTAATGCTTCTAAAAACAGTATCATGAACATGTAAAACTCCTCAAATCAACAAAAATGGAGAATGTAAGTGCAGGAATGAGACTCAAACCTAAGAACCAAAAATTACATCCCAGAATACCAGGGAATGAATGAACATGCAAAATGTTAAGCAACAAATCAAGACAAACCATGCCTGAATGTGGAGGTTCTGAAAAGCCATTCACTACATCCACATCTTGGAGGGAGTGTGTAAGGCTCCAGCCAAGTGGTGGCAGCGGTGGTGGAGGTGGTTTCATCTTTATCTTTCAGCCCCAGCACTAGCTCTCAGTCTTCCCACACCACTCACCTTTTCCCATGACATATCACCAATCTGGTCATGCAGCCAGAGCTTCTTGGGCCCTGTGCTGTGAATGAGATCCTTGGAATAGTCTCTTTAAAAAATAGTGTATTTTTTACCTTAGTACATTTATTGGTTAATCTGACCTTGTAGGATAAGTTAGTCCAGTGCAACTTAGAGAGATGGTTTACTGGTGCCGTGTCCTACATTGGCAGAGCTTGGTTAATAATCAGACTCAGTGATCTTAGAGGTCTTTTACAACCTAAATGATTCTATAGTTCCGTGACTTTTTGTGCTAATATTCTTCTTCAATATTTCACTGCCTCAGGCCCTAATTTTGGAAAGGATCCCATTGAATATGCTTGAGTCCTACTGATGCTGGGCATATGGCTAAATACTTCCCTGATCAGGCATGTGCATATGTGCTTTCTCAGACTGATGTCTTAGATCATAACTTATTTGCAAAATACATTATTAATCCTCTGCCATGTTTTATGAGAACATGAATAAACAGATAAATAAATAAAGCCAAATAGTTTCTCTATTTTTGTGTAAAAAGAATTTTTTGGCTAATCTTCCTTTGCTATGTTCTGAGTACAGTTCAAGAGTATCTTCTTACCTATATTGTGGGGTTTTAAAAGGAGACAGATTAGAAGAAAGTTAAAATGATCTTTCAGATTTTTAGAGGTTATTAATTGTTTTTTTTGCTAAATAAAGGTAAAATATTGTCTCTGGCTAAATTTTGTAGGAAGCAGTTTGCTGTTTTAGTGTAACTGAAGGCCCTAGAGTGATAAAGCCTGAATAAATTCAATAGACTTGACATATTCCTCTTTTTTACATTATTCAAATAATAAAGNCAGATTTTTAGAGGTTATTAATTGTTTTTTTTGCTAAATAAAGGTAAAATATTGTCTCTGGCTAAATTTTGTAGGAAGCAGTTTGCTGTTTTAGTGTAACTGAAGGCCCTAGAGTGATAAAGCCTAAATAAATTCAATAGACTTGACATATTCTTCTTTTTTACATTATTCAAATAATAAAGACCCTATTTACATTCTGTCAGAGACCTTAACAGAAGGCTGTCAATTGGGACAAATTTCACGAAGCAATGCTTGATGTGTGTTTATGTCTTTCTGTGCTTGTAGCTGTCATGGAGTCACTAATTCACAACAAAAGCTGTATTTGATAAATTTAGGATCTTAATTGTGCTGAATATCTATGTAGAGAAGTCACTTTTGGGAAAACAATCAATTATTCAACTTTTTCAGTAATTACTCTTTTGAAGTATTTAATGTTATAATCAGTCATGGACATTGAAAATCTGGCTGTGTTGTGTAGACATGGTTACTCACATCACTCAAGTGGGATCATTTTGCTCTGATGTTTGTCTGGGAAGTGTCTGGTGAAGATTCTCCCACATGCACAGGTGAAATATGTTCCAGTGTTCTGTGGGCATGAAGCTTTGAAAATTGCTTTTCATAAACACCAATTTCCACTTAAAAAGTCTACTGAAACTAGTGTAGGAAAGAAATTTGAAAGAAACCCTATATATAATCCATCAAAAAGTCTCAATAAAATTCATAATTAATTCATTATCACATATTGGTTAAACTGTTTAACCTTACTTGTCTTTCACCTATAATGCCTGGAGTTATCCAGATTCAGACACCTGAACAAGATGTGTCCACAACTGGAACATCTGGTCTGACTAGTCAGTACAGACAACTTTGCCCCTTGGAAGTGCCTTGGATCACCCAAGATCTGAGCTGCAGTCATGGGTTGCCTCTGCCTCTGAACAGAATGTGTTGAGAGCCTACAACATCTAAGCCTCACAATGAGAAAGTTCAAACAGATGCATGGAGTACAGTGTCCTGGCTTTAAAGCAACACCTGAGCAGCTGGGAGGACTTAGTTGTCTACTATTTAATTGCTTGGCTAACCAGTGCAGTTTTGTGATAGATATCAAAAATGAAGCAACAGAAAATGTTAGCATTTGGAGGCTCTTTTATAAGGAGGATCTAGCCTCTGAGCTGATCTAGTTGTCTAGAATAAGTGTTATTGAAAAAGAATCCAGGTCAAAATCTTAGAAAGGTAACCAGGCCAAAGGTGAGTTTGGCTTGTACTTCTTTTTCACGTGATCAGGCAATCTTTTGTGTATTCATAATACAACAAAAATGTGTACACACATTCTGAAGTTCCAAAAAAGAGAAAAGAATATCCACTGGAAAAGCCATACCAGAGAACACAAGAAGCATAAGAACTTAGAACAGCAGACTGAAAGGATATTATATATATCTATATGATTTTGCTTAATTAGGCATCCTCTTTCACTCATGGTCAGAGAGAGGACATTGGTTTAGACTGTCTTTTTCTCTGATTTGACATTTTCTTCTTTAAAAAAATTACTTTTAAAACAATCAAATGGGGTTTAAGTCAAAAAAATATTACAAGATTGCACCAAGGTCAACCTCCTTTTCACTAAAAGGATTTTCTTCATTTGTCTAATGCAACTTTAGATATATTATGCTGATCAATGTAGTTGTTCATTGGCTAAATTATCTTCTTCACTGAACTGTAAAGTTCATAAGGAAAGATGATTAATTCATGTATGTATTGTTTATGCTGTCTTTACAAAAGAAAGTATTCCAATTATCATTTAAATAATGATATTTGACTTTAAAATGGACCAAATATGCAAATATCATTCTACTGCTGTTCTGAGCTGAGCCATTACTCTTCAAAATCAAAGAAGGGTGGGCCAGTTGTGCTTCAATTTATAGCTGTGTGATGACAGAGCTGATTTACTTGTGCAAGGAAAATTACTTTGTGTTTACTCCAGTGCAACAGATAATCAGATGTGAGCCATTGGAATGAATATCTCTGGGAAACTTTGACATATTATCTTTGAAAACATGATATTCACTTACTGTTAGGAATGAATGATTTAAATCACAAACTTGGGGCATTATTTTCCTTGGACTGTTACACTTTCAGGACATAAACCTAGCTTTGAGAGAATTGTAGCTATCTCAATTTTCATTAATGAGAGGGACTTCAATCTGGAAATCCATGCAAAAAATTACAGCTAAGCCAGTAAGTAGAGAAAATGTGCTTTCATGCAACAGCCATTAAAAAAAAACTCTGCTCCTGATGAGAAAACTTAAACCACCCCAAATCAAAGCAACCCCCACCTCAAAGGAAAAGTCCTGTGGTCAGCAATTCAATACTTTGTTTTTCTTGATCTCTATGGCCACATATTAATAATGTCTGGGGGAGGGGGCACGTTAACTATGAAGGAATTTGGGATGTTTTCATTATTGCTGGCCAAATAACTCTTGAAAAGTAAGCATCTCTTTTATGCATAGATCAAGCGAACTTGGCAGCAGCAGTGTCATTGATGCTAACAGTATGTGACAGGAAACAAACCCATGTGACTGCTGTGTTTTGTAAGTCGAGCTCTTGTGTAAGATTCCGGTACATTCTTTTCCAGCTATTCTCTCAGAAATTTGAACTTTTAATTAAAAGGCAACATTGAAGCATGTCCAGCACTGACAGTGTTTATGCTGTTTCTTCTCCACATTAACATGCAAACCAGCTTCAGTCAGCATGCAAGGAGATACTGTATAATTAGCTTCATTGTCCATTATGAACAAATATGTGTTTTGGGGAGGGAGAGGATGTACCAGTGTTTTTAAATCAAATGATCAGGATTTTCTAGTCCTAGCAGACATATCATTTTCTCATAGAAGCTCTAATGACCATTTTATTTTATCAGTTGGAACAAAATACATGTATCAAATTCAGGTTGTTTGTAAAGACAGATGAGCTATTAGAAAAGCAAATCAATTATTTAAAAAATTATTTGGAATGCAACATATTTCTTAAAGTAAATATCTACTAAAATTATAGCCAATATCAAAATACAAATACATAGCCAGATACTGATCTCCGGAAAGATTAGATCTAGTATCTTTCATATAATATGCATCATCATTTGAAACCCTAGAATCCATGTTAGTAATAAGCATAGAGCTTGGTAATGTTTGTGTATTAAAGATCTTCCATAATATGTAACACAGATTTTTAGCAGTACAAACATAGGGACTGATATTACATGGCACAATACATCAATGGATTACTTCAGTGTTGGATTTGAATTCTAAAATTAATTTTGAGTAATAAATTAAAAACACATTAGCTGACATGAAGCAGAGAGTGAGAAACTAAAATATATATTTTAAACTAAAATAAATATATTTAATTAAAATAAAGATATTTTATTACAAAGCTTAATATTTCTTTTCACTATGGTTTGGAGCTGTATTTTATATGCTACACAAATAATGAAACACTTACTTGACAAAAGCAAAGCAAAAAAATCTCTATCATTTTAACTTCTGAATTTCATCACATACTTTAATGACAACAGAAGACTACAGGATTAGATCTTGGTTTCCAGGTTTACAATATCCACATTTTTCATCTCCATGGAACAAGTAATAAAGTAGTGTGAAAGCAGAATCTGTTCCTTCTCAGATTATTCAGTAATATTACAGAATCAAATATTTATAGTGCATTCCATAAGAAACAACACAAGAAAACACACCCAATATTTTTATAGTTCAATCCTCAAGAAATAAACCATCATTTAAGTATCATGTTTTCACCTCCAAAGACAACTACCAATCTTGTGGAAATCAGTCTAGATACAGACAAATTAATATATCAATAAAGCAGTAACTCAAAAATATCAGCATAGCCATTGAAGATTTCTGGATTATCCACAGCTCCTTCAGAAGGTGACCTTCTGACAATGTTTGCAGATACCTTAATAGAAACAATCTAAAAGAGAGTATTTAACAGGAAGGTCATGGACAGGTACAAAATTATCTATCTGTTTATATGCTTGCATCACTAAATCATCAGCCAAACAATTTTTGTTAGATGTTCCCTCATGGACACAAAATTCATACTCATTAGATATTTCTCCACCATCCAGATTTGCTCAAATGATGGTTTCCTGTAGAAAGGAAGTCTGTTTGTTACCTAGTTTAGTTCAGCCTCGTTCACAGCAAGATGATGAATCTATTCCTTACTATTCTTTTTGGGTTTTACCATTTAACATTACTTCTTCCTCCAACTGTCTCAAAGGTTTCTAAAAATTCAGCTCCAGGCAACGCAGGTGAGGGCAAGACTTCATAGAAGTAAATTCTATTACACAAATATTATATTACACAAATGGCTTATCCAAAACTTTTTCAGATAAGTAATAGTCCTTCTATCTATTTTGGCTGACTTCCAATGAAGCCTTTCTAAAAACATAAAATGGAAGATTGCTTCAGATAGACCTGCATTTCTTCATTATTTTAAAAAAGAAAGAGGTGGAAAGGGAATTTTTGAGCATCCTTTCTGTTATCACACAAGAACTTCAGTAGATTCTGAGAATATTCATAAAATATACAATCTGCATTGTAATTCAGTGAATTCATCAGTGTACAGATATCTTACAATAATTTTAGCAGGAAGACTTTTTAATAACTCCAAGCAGTATGGCTTGATTTTACAGAAAATGAATATTTCTGTATTCATACTGATATTTTTATGAATCTGACTCACCATAGACCAACATCAGTGAGGAAGCAATATATTGATAGGCCATGAACTCAGAGCTACACAAAAGGTAGTCCCGATTTTCTTCCTTTCATAACATTTTTCAGTTCTTTTCTTACCACTGAAAAATAGAGGCTTTCCTTAGTTGGTCTAGCTATTCCCTGAAATAAATTATGGATGTTTGGATGTTTAAAAAAAAATTCCATTTTTTTTCCCCCAAAACAAGGGAGGCCCAGCTATGATAGAGTGCTGAGATTAAAGTTTCAACATGTACTGAAATATTCCAAGTTCTTTATCATTTCCCTTAAGAACTGACATAATGGTTACTGCTTTCTCCAAAGCTGCAAATAACCTTCACTGCGATTAGGGACAAAGCCAGTTACATATACTTGATCTTCAGGTAAAATAAGCCACTAAAATTTGCATTACATGGGTACATACAATTGAGAAACCTTTGACTGTCCCCTGACTGGGTCTAATTGTGAAAGACTCTCATGAAGAAGTTTTTAAGAATAATTCTGTTTTCTGTGAAAAGCTGAGCAGCTTGGTAAGTGCTGTTAAATGCTCTTTCAGATGCCTAATACATGATCTACCCTCTGGGAACTTGACCAGCAGGGTGGAACAGCTGGTGTTCGTTACTGAATGAGGGATAGCCTCAGAGAATTTAGGGATCCATTGAGTTGATTCTAAACCTGTGCTTTCTCTACACCTAATGAGAAATGGTATATTTTCTGATAATCACACATTTAAGTTGTGAGTAACTCAATATTAGCCTGATAAATATTTAACTGAAATGCATATTTACAGCATCTCTTGAAAACCATTCCAAAATCAATTAAATTATTAAAAAGCAGCATTTTTTTACCATATCAGTTTTAGAGGGCCTACTTTACAGAATGTATCTACAGAAGCCTCTTGTTCATATGTATGAGCAGTGACTGTCCAATTGCCCAAAGGGTACTTTACATTAGACTTCACAAAGATTCAGGTATTTCAGAAAAGAGAATGTTCTAGAAGACTCATTTTTCTTCTCATTAAATCAATACTAGTTTGTTTCAACATAATTGTGAATTATTCTCATAAGTAATCACTAAAATAATTTTTTTTTTGCCAGTGGAGTTATTCAAACTGGTTCGATGAATGCAGAAAAACATGAGTTCTATTCAAGTCCAAGGGCTTTGCTTATGCTGAGGCTCCTGAGATGTTTGTGCATGGCACAGGATCAGGCACATGGTGCATGAGTTATTCTCCAGTTGCAAAGTGAGTGAAAGGATGGAAATTCGATAGATGTATTCCTGTTATATTTCTGAAGATATTCAGATATTTCTGTTTTACTTTTGGAGTTACCATTTTCATTTACCTACGTAATACTTATAACACCTATTAAAACTGAAAATCAGAGTCTAAAATTTTGTCTTCACAGCCTAAATAAGACGTGAGAAATAACTGGTTTCTCCGTGTTGTGGAGAAGAAACGGTGGCATGAGCACATGTCTGCACTGCAGCTGCCAGAGTAGCAGGCAGACACAAGTGAGGACCTCTGTCAGAAGCCAGCTCACAGTAGCCTTATTCCCCACCTATCACAGCCACACTTAGTGCTGGGAGGCCACAGGGTCAGCTCTGTCAAAGGAGTTAATTCAGATTGAAATTAACCACTTTTATAGCAAGTTAGTTTAACCTGATGACTATCTTGCTCCGGTTCACTATACAGTTGCACAAACTCTTACGTAACTGACTGAAAGGGAAGAGAGTGCTTGTGGGCAGGAGGGGAAGGCGCTGTGATCTGTGAGCTGCCTGAGTACAATGTGCACCGGGGGAGCTTTATGTCAGCTCATGGTGCTGCTGGAAGTACAGCAGAGGCTCCTCCTTAGAAGTTATTCTGGGTCTGACTTACTCTGAAATTGGTGCTCTGAACTTCTCTGACTTTTCAAAGGTCGTGTAAAATGTTTCAAATAGTGCACAAAATTAACATAATTATGCTGGCTAGAATAGGTGAAAGAAGCCATTTCAACCCTGAGGGCCAAGGAAGCTTTACATATACTTCTGGTGATCCACACCTTTACTCAATAATTAAAAAACCAAACCAAACCAAAACCAAAACCAAAACAAAACCAAAAAAACAAAAAAATAACAAAAACCAAAACAAACAAACAAACAAAAAACAACAAACAAAACCCCAAACAAACAAAAAAAAACCCCACACAAAAAACCCAAAAACAAACAAAAAACCCCCACCCAGAAACAAAAAAACTTGTGTCTGCAGGCTGCATAGAATTAAGGAATAACCCATTTGAGGATTTTTCTGGGGGTTCTTCTTAATAGAGTATTTTCACTGAAAAATTCCAGGTGTTAAGCAGAAGATGAAGGCCCACAGAACCTTTCTTGCTATTGCTGAATTAGCCATTGAATTACACTCCCAAGACAGGCCTACATTTTGAATCTCTGCAGGCACAACTAAGTCTATTAGGAGCAAAGATATCTCAGGGCTTTAACCAACAAAAATATGCAAAACCCCTCCAAACCCTAACCCTAACAGGTTCCATTTAACAAGTAAACAGGCTGTTTTTTTCTGTGCAGCTCTTCTGAGAGTGGTACTGGCAAAGGACTCCTCTTGTATGAGCTGTTTCTGCACTGGAGAGAGGAGGGATAGCATTAGCTCTGGCAGTGCAGCTATCCCTCTTGAGCACAGACAAGCCTTAGAGAGACAAGATACTGTCAAGAGGGCAAAAGTAAAAGATTCTGTTGGGCAGGTATCTGTGGGGAAAAAAAAAAAGTCCCAAAATATGCTCTCTGGCACATTTTGCAAACAGCAAAAATTTAAAATTGCCCCAAGTTGCCTGAAGTTATTCCTTCCTAATGCCTATTCACAGTGAGATTCTACTGAAGAAGGGTATAGAAGTCAGTTTAGCTTCTTTAGCTGAATTCTTTTTCTGTGTAACTTGAGCTATCCTGCTTTCTTTCATCAGCACACACTGCTGATGTTGAGGGTCCTTCATGGCAGAAGCAGAATGACAACATTTTACAAAGAAACACAGACCAGCTATCTTCTTTAAGTGCTGCATGTCAAGCCAGTCCTTCAATTTACTTGCTTCATGGTAACATTTTCCTTTTTTCCAAGAAAAGAAAGAGAAGGAAAATAAAGAACCTCTTGAACTAAGTGCTTATGTGTCCCATGCAGATGAGAAACCAATTTCATCCACTCAGAGATAGCATGTCTATCTTATGTCTGAAGAAGTGAGTCCATTATGACCAAACAAGATCTGAGACAGTCTCAAAATACTGATAGAAATTAGCCTGATTCTCATAAGTTAATTATGCCAAATTCAGTCAAGTTAATTAGTAAACAATGTTCTTGTTCTGTGATCATCTATATTGTATATCATTCCCTATTTCCAATTGCTGCTGGAAAAATATTAGCAAGCTTAACATTGAGGATGAATTGTATTTCTCACAGAGAATTTTTTTAGCTTAAAATACATGTGACAAATCTTTTTTAAGGACTTTCCAGTCACGTTCCTTATCCATCCAGCATCTTTAATATCAAATGCATCATATACACTCAGCCAGGGCTGTGCTTAGTTTGGTACAAAGACACAAATGGAGAGTAAGTAGGGGAAATTTTCTCATATAATGTGTTACTCTACATGAAAGACATCCATGATAGAATGTCTGTTTTGAGTAGTAAAAAATGCAGAGGCACATCTTGTCTCCACAAGAATCAGCAGTAGTTTCAGGAAGGACAACTTAAACTCAAAGACTCTGATAATAAAAGACATCTCTGTTGATGATATTTTTGTATGAATGAAACTATTGTTTGTAACAAAAGCTTCCCTGAAGTATATGCCCTGCCACATGGCCAAAATCCCTCATCTGTACTAATTTTGTATCACTTAAAAGCTGTGAAGGCTTTTAATGACTATTGCTGCTGAACAAAATTACTAGGTAGGCCATGAGGAATAAATTTTGTTTGCTACTACTCAAAATTATTCAAGGACATTTTATGTCCCTCTGTAGAAAATTATACTTGTCACATCGTTTGTTTCATTGGGGAAAGATACATTTTTTCCAGATTCTTTGTGTTTTATTATATCTCATTCAAAGGAGGTGGAAAACAAACCTTTTTTTCTACATGTGAAAAATAAATTCCAAGCAACTTAAATATTATTACTTTATTCATACCTCTGGAATAATTAAATCGGGCACATACATTCAGAAGACAAAAAAAA
>VZTR01025649.1:0-51994 GCA_013400775.1 Chaetops frenatus
AATAAATTTATAAATAAATAAATTTATGCAAACTTTGCACTCAGTGCCAGTGGGGCTGACACTGGAAGTCTAAAGAGTTTGTGCATGAGTTTCTATACAGAGTTAGTGTTTTCACTTGTGAAGAGAGTAGGCACCATTCTGCAAACAGTGCAGGGTCCCTAAGCAAGGTGTGCCACTTGTGAATGTCAGGTTTACAAGCTCAGCTCTCCTTGTGTGCATCCTTGTCACCATTCATCTACACTTAGACAGGAATGCAGAATTACTCAGATCCTCTTTCCTGGCAGTTTTCTTCCCCTCCTGTGTCATTTTGCACCCAGACAGTGGAGAAAAGACCCCACAGAACTGCCTGTCAAACTCCATCCCCCTGAGATCCTGTGATACACTGGGGATGTGAGAGATTCTGTGTTTTCTTTCTTTTGAGCAGAATGCTAAATCTCAATTCAAATGTTTAAATTCTGATGGCTTCAGTAGTAATTCCATGTGTCCTCTTCTCAAACTTTGGAACAGGAAGGCTTCAGCTTTTAGAGGAATCAGCAGATTCTGTCTCTCTCCCTGACTCTGCAAAGGGAAGCAAAGCTGGTGTGGTAGCAAGCACAGATTCTGAGGAGAATGGAAGGCTGTTCTTTTATTGCTAGATTATTTTATTTAACATAGATATTCCCTGACTAATCAGAAGATGATTAAGGCATCCCAGATCACTAAAAACTTTTGTCATCATTATCATTTGTATAATCTAACTGGATACAATTTCACAGAGAATTTTTTTCCTTCACAGAAAAAAGAAGTAATAAAGAACTCATCAACTAATCCAGCTAACACTCCATATTTCACTCCTAGACTGTTCTAGTAATCACTTATCACACCATGCTTCATCCTCATGTAACCTAACCCCTAGGCAAAGAGAAATAATATATTTCAGTTTTAAAATCCTCCTGAAAGTAAGTGAACTTGATCCAAGGAATGGTGAAATAATTAAAAATTCTTCCCTTAACCTTGATGTGGGTTTTGGATTAGACACTTTTTGGAGCAATAAAGTATTAATCTGATGAACAGACTATATTTTTTTCATAGCATTGAACATAAGAAATGAAATAATTTAATTGTGATTCCTAAAGATCATCAAAGGTCAAGGTATTCAGAGGCTTTGCTGCGCCAGGTTTTCCCCTGGACAATTTTTAACAATTTGTAAATATCAATAAGGGGACTAGACAGTGTCTTTTTTTTTTTTTNTTTTTTTTTTTTTTTAACTACCTTTGCTCTCTTCCAGCAGCAATTGGTAAAACTGAGGGAAAGGTAAGGGTGGGTATTAAAAGGCTGGCTGGATGCCAAACTGAAATAATATAGCACTTTGGAGAAATGGTGCATGTTGGACACTTTAGATGTGCATTAACCACACAGGAGGAAACAGCTACAGATGTTGAGAGGTTAATTACTGTGAGTGAAACAAACCAGCAAAGGTGGTGTCAAATTAGCCCACCTGACTGGGTCTTATGACCAACTGAAACAATGATGTGGATTGTGGAAAGTAGTGAAGTTTATAATCAGTCTTGATAAATTATATGCTAATTATCTTAATAGTTACATTTAACCCAATGAGATTAAGTAGATACATTTTAAAATTCAGTTTTATCATTCATTATAATCAAAAGTCACAGTTTTCTGAGTGAAAATGTTAGTCTGTTAAAATATAAGTTCCCCATCAGTGCTCTGGCCAGTATTAGAACACATATCCCTTTTCATGACAGGGGCACTCAGATCCAAGCCAGATCCATGAGATGTGGCAGAATCAATGTATTTAATTTCAGAGATGTGATCCTGCTCCCTGTGACATAACTGACCCTGCAGACATCTTCCCATCAGCTTCCTCACACATCTACTGTCACATCAAGAGCTACCTCACATCTCTTGGGGATGATTAGATGCAAATCCAGTCAGTGCCCTGTTTAAATCCCTATGGAGATTTCCTGGTGGATATTCTCAGGGTGCACCTAGTAAAGCATCACCGACAAGTTCCAAATATTCATTCTTTAATTTGCACCCTAAGGAAGAACTAATACCCTCCTTCCAGATACTAACGTAGTGGCCAGAGGATTTGTGCAGGAAATGGGAGATTTGAATTGGTTTTCCTTGTCTGCCAGAAGGATTTAAAGCCATGGCTTCTCAGGACAGAGCTACACTAAGTACAGTTTGTGTGATATTTTGAAAGAAAAATGTGTGCTACTGTCCACAGGGGCAGAAAAGGAAGAGCTTCCAAGGAGAAGATGTAATTTCTCACAGCACTGAGTAAAGGCTTCCCTCTCCTGTCTCTTACCCTCTGTGCAATCACTTCTGTCAAAAGCTTTCCTTGATTTGCTAGAATGCAGCAGTTTCCAGCTCTTGGATTTTGGATGTCGTTCAAGGAGTTTAACTCTCACTTCAGTGCCTAACAGGATTTACTACACCTTAGTCTAAGCCCCTACAACAGAAATAAAACTGCAGCTAGCTCAAGTGACTGGAATCCATTACTAGATCTGCAATTAGTAGATTTGCAGCAATTAGTAAAGGAGGAGGTGTCTCAGCAAAGCTGTCAGATTGCTGTGTACATAATGCATATCCTAATGGTTCCAAGGAGTTAAAACGACCCGTGCCTGCCAGAGCAGTGCTGATTGTAGCCCCAGCTTCCCCCAGCTGATTCTGCACCATGTGTGCTGGAAATGGCAGAACAAAGCTCTGCTCCTGCTCTCTCTGTCTGTCCCTTCTGTAAGCCCCAAGAATTAGCTGACCTTTTCCTTGCATGGGTGGCAGGCACCCCGCTGTCCATCTCAGAGGCAGGGTTTGTTTTATGTGACAAGGGGAAATGCACACCGAGAGAATCTCAATCTCAAAGGATGAGTCTTTACTAACCATTGTCTCAACAAAATCTTAGCAAGGGCTAGAGATTTATAACTGGACTGCACTGCTGACTTCACCAGGGAAGATGCATGAAGCTCCTGCAAGCTGTAATCTATGTGCAGTAAAACCAGGGCACCAGGAATTACTTTGCTTTTTTTCAGAGTATCATGAGCATGAGAAATCAAATTTCTTTGATTGAAAGATTCAGAGTGCCTGAGATGTTAATGAAAAATAAAGCAGATGAGGAAACCACTTTTGAGAATCCAATAGCAAAATGGATGGGTAACAAGAAGACAGATTTTTCTTTGGCTAAATTGTAATTCCTCTCATAAATGATTGGATTTTTACATGCAGGTCCTTAACTTCAGATCATTGCATTCCTGCTGGGAGGGAACACATACTATCTCAGTGTTGGGCTAATGGAATTATGAGCTTTTTTGAAGCATGAATAACATTTGCTGTTATCTGGCTGAAGTGTAATGTCCAGACAGATTTTTCTTGTGGTTAACCATCCTCCACTGAATAAAACACATTTTGACATGTCTGTATACTGTTTTATGTTAATAACTCCTTAATCACTTTGTTGAAAATAACTCTCTAACACAACCCTCAAAGTTCTGTTTCCTGTCAGCCAGTGAAATCATCTAATTTTCTGATAATTTAAGATATTCTATTGCACATATTTCCCTTTCATCAAGGTTTAATTCTGTTAGGCTGCATTTACATGTACCTAATCTAACTAATTAGACAGGATGTCCTAATAGTCAAACTTCTGGAGAACTCAGGGGATAATTTAGGTCTGCAAAAAGGCTGTTATACCTCAATTTTAGATTCGTTAAAACTCAGGAATTTTGAAATCTTGCTTAATATCCCCTTTTTATCTTTGCATCACATACAGCAAAATAATCAAATAGGATTTTTTTAATATATTATTAATAAGTGTTTTTCTGTATATCAATTTCTGTGTCTTCAAGTCTCACATCCAGTGGCACTGCCAAGATTCTGACACAGAGGTACCTTGGGGTTTTCATGATGAAGTGGGAAGAAATTAAGAACTGCTGGAAATCTGTGAAAGAAAATGCAGCACAACCAGAAAGCGTGGCGAGGTCAGGTTGCAGAAGTGTGATCCCACGTGTGGGTGGAGGCAAGGGAGAGTAGCTGTTAAATTTACTATGGTATTTTTGCCTGAACCAGTAAAAGCAGCCTGCCCGTTCAAAGGAAGGCACCAGCACTGAAAAGCTGCTGAAACATTTTCCTCAAGTGAGGCACTGCAGGATGAAGTCACCACGGTTTGTGGAGGAAGGTAAGGAAAGGTTGAAAGTCATTCCAAAGTACAGAGATGGCTGCTCCTGGTAATTCCCAGGCACTTGTGCTCGGTGCCCTTTGTGTGCTGCCAATCCCACAGTGCCAGCAGCACTGCTGGGGTACCCAGTGCTGTGAGCTGCCCTCATCAGCCATACAGGCACAGCTCATCTCTTTGTGACAACGTGGAAACAGGAGCTGGCAGAATAAAAGAACCATGTAGGAAAGATATTTCACTTGAGCAGATGAGGATATAGCATTGCTGTGCTTCACTGCTCAGCATGGAAAACATCTGTTAAGTTCCTCTGTTCCCTGTGTCCTTGTTGACTTTCACAAAATTCTATTAGACAAGTGTATGCTAGTAAAATATTCCTTTCTGGTACTGTATACTGTAATTCAGTGTGTCCATTTGTTTTAGCAGCAGATAGAATAGAATAATTTCTACTGTGATGTCCTCCAATTGTCCTCTGCTGAAATCTAAGCTATTGTGCTGAGGGGCTGAATACAAAAGGTAATTTTCAGATAGATACATCCCAGTAAACCTTAGACAAAACTTCTTTGCATGTAGAATAGATGCTTTCCAGACCTGTAACCTCCAAACTTAGTTGTATTTCAAAATGGATAAATCCGTTATTTCAACTTCTTGTACACTGCTGCATGTGAACATCTCTAGGTAAAATGGAGGCATCACTTTTACCTTCAGTCTGCTGTGCATGTATGTCTGCCTTGGTGTGTGCTTGCATGTACATAAATGCACTCTTTCTCTCTCTCTGCACCCCCATAAACACACACAATGGGGTTGTTCAGCCTATAAAGAAAAAAAAAAGCAGATCTGCCATCTTGATGTGTGCATTGGTTTAATTTAGTTGTAACTGTTGTTTGCTGCTCCAAGGTAATTTTGAAAATTAAAGTGAAAAGTTCATGACTTTTTATAATAGAATAAGGGAATTTTTAATTGTTATTGTTATTGTAGGAACAGGGAATGATTGCCAAGTTGCTACTACTTTTATAACAAAATGAAGGCCAAGTCATAAAAAGGTGTTGAGTAGATAGCTTAGGAAATAGGGAGCCTTTTCTTCTCTAGAGCTGAGATTATACTGCCACATGCCTTTTTCACATTGCTGAACTCTGTTCCCTCACCACAAATCACATCAGTGGAACAACTTCCATTTAACAGCATCCCTGAAAGCAAGAAAGTGATTGTTTGACAAAGCTGCATTTCTATTTTCTAATTATTTGCACAGCTTATATAAGTTTGTGTGTTTGGTTTGGTGTTTTTTCACTTTTTGAGGAATCCATGTTGAAAAGAGCCATAGTTTCTTTCAATAAGCAGAATCTCAGCAGAGGAAGTATCTTCATGTCTTTTAGAAAATGAAATAACTTTGAAATCTCAGAATTTAAGTGGCACTGTGACACTGCAAGATCACATGTAACTTCTGAAGGTACCAAGATAAAAAGTAGAGCTGGGACACTCCCTGTGGTGAAAAGAAGGGAACTCCTGTATCTGATGAGCAGAATGTACCTCAAGTACCCAGGCTCAGAGCCTGGCCTCCTTGAGCAAAGTCTCAGCCAAAAGTGTAGTTTATACAGTATTTTGAATATTCTAATGTCTTTCATGGATATACAGTCAGTGAAAGAGAGGTGAGGAAAGAATGGGAAGACTTTCTCTTATTTGTTTCTTGTGTAGCAGCTTCCTGTTTTGACTTTGCACCAGGATTAATGCAACGAAACATGATAATTTGACCACTTGATTCTCCACATGATTTTGTGTATGATCAGCTAAAGCTTGTTTTCTTTCTTTTTATTCTTTAGTTCCGATTTGTATGATCAAAACTAGAATAGATACGTGCATAGGAGACACACTGCTCACAGGATCTGTAGTGGATGAAATTGGGAATAAACTTTTAGCTAAGAGTTACTTCAAACAAATTGTGGGTGGCAGGTAAAGCTGAGTCAAAAGAGGTTGCTGGTAAAGGGGAGTGCATGTGGCCCCATTCTGGGTCCAAACCTTCACAAAGGCATGCTGGAAGAAATGCTGCCAGCCATGGAAATTGATACTCACAGAAAGGACAAATGCCACGTAGTTAGAGGAAAAACGTTTCCTGGACACAAATAGAAACAGAATATGCAAACTGTAAAAGATGTATTGAATGAAGCATTCACTGTGGGGTAATTGTGCAGTGCTACTGTGACTGCTGGCTGTCTTTGTAACTTCAGACTACTTCTTTGAAGCCTGCAGATAGGTATAGACAGTATCTATAGGGTTGGTAAGCTTGCTATCACATAAGATTTTCTCTGATGTGGACTAGATATCAACAAGATAAGCATAGACTGTTTATTTTCAGTTTTGAAGCTTGCTAAAGACAATCAAATCAAGAAATAATCCAACAGCGATGTAGTCAAAAGTTTTTCATCTTTGCTCAGAAAACATACAAAGTACAAAATTCTAGAGGGAGAAATATTTAGGAAAGTTTATGAAATGGTGAAGTCATGCTTTTACTTCCTTGTTTTCACAGTATGTACTTGGCATGTCTCCATAAATTTGAGAATGCCCTTACAGAACAGATGACTAAAAGAGATTTGCACCAAGAGCTCTAGATTTATGCTTACCAATCACTGTACCCAGCAGCACTGAAAGATTTGCTGATGTAGTTTGACTTGAATGGTTATGTCAGCTCCCATCAATACAACCAATGTTTGTGAGCTTCACCATGGATGAGAAGGAAGAACATTGTTTATTGGGGCTATCTGAAAGCCACTCTTGTGGAGCAGGCAAGACAGAACAGCTGTTACCTCTGCTAGAGAACTTGTTACTCTGCATCCGTGTAATGGAACAAGGTATTCCCCTCAATTTGCTTCCTGGAGCATAAGCAGTGACACAGAGGCAGGGGAGAGTAGGGAAGGAATGGGGGAAGGGATGGGCAGGCACCTTGGCTCTATCCCTGCTTGACCATTGACAATGAGAGATGAATAAAATCCCCACTTCCTCAGCTGCTCTTCCCGGGAAAAAGCAGAGGCATTCATCAAGTGTGTGTCAGCTCCATCCTTTGGAAAAAGACACCTGAAAGTGTTGGATGTTTATGTTACCTGCTGGTGTGTACATTTGCATGAGATCCTTTTTTCCATCCCAGTGTACACAGATCAGATTAAAGCTGACACTTAACCAGTATGGATTGAGTATGAAATAGAATCAGAGAGTGGCTTGGGCTGGAAGGAAACTCAAAGATCATCTGTTTCCAATCCCCCTGCTGTGTACAGGGACACCTTCCACTATCCCAGGTTGCTCCAAGCCTCATCTTGTCCTAGAACACTTCCAGGGATGGAGCAGCCACAACTTCTCTGGGGAACCTGTGCCAGGGCCTCACCACTCCCACAGGAAATAATTTCTTCCTAATATCTAATCTAAACTTGTTGCAACTGGGCATGAAAGAAGGACACGGTTTCACCACAATTGAGAGAAGAGCAGAGGCCCCTAAAAGAGGACCCATTAATTATGGATACAAAAAATTATAGGGTTTGCAAAGTGGGAGAGGACTGGGAGATGAAATCCCACCTCTCAACCAGACTGGTGAAGTGACCAGTCCATCAGATTCCCTTCTCCAGGAAGGAATGTAAACAAAGCTGGTGTTTTTAGTGCAATGTGTGAGAAAACCTGACTCGAGAATATCAACTTTTCAGAAGGCTTTCAAAACCAGGGTGACATAAACCTGCTCTCTGAGAGTTTTAAATCATTCCACCTTGTCCTGTCACTACATGTTCTTGTATATAGTCTCTCTCCATCTTTCCTGTAGGTACTGAAGGTTGCAGTTAGGTCACCCTGATCCTCTTCATGGCCTCTTCTGGGCTTGCTCCAGCAGCTCCATGTCCTTCCTGTGCTGTGACCCCAGAGCTGGGTGCTGCACTGCAGGTGGGGTCTCATGAGACTGGAGGAGCAGGATCCCCTCCCTCCTCTGCTGTTTTGATGCAGCTCAGGACATTTTTGGGGCTTTCAGAACTGTGAGTGCCCAAGGCTGGGTCATGTTCAGTCTCTCATTCACCCTTTTCTGCAGGGCTGCTCTTGACCTCTTCCTCTCCCAGCCCAGTTTTACTCCTCTAATCTGAGTTTAGTCTACTGCTCTGTCCTACTTCCCGAGCCTCTGGCAATAGGGATTAGTTTAAGTTTTGGATATTCAGTATCTTTAAAAGCCCCACAGTAATTTTCTCTAGTTACTTGTTTTGAGCCATACAACAGGGATGAAACAGTGGCTCCAGCAAGCTGCCCTTGGACAGCAGCTGAGCTGAGAATGATGTCTGTCTGTCTGTCTGACCACCTAGACCCTGGAAAAGGCTCCTCAGCTGCAGTGGGAACAGAAAGCATTTCAGAGCATGAAGATCTCTGTGAATTCATATTAAGATATCATTTACCACTTTGCTAGTCACTGCTGAGCAAAATGAAAAGCCTAGCAACAAATATTAACTGATTTCATAAAGGAACAGATCCAGTTTTCCTCTGAAGTATTTTACTACTCTCTACCAGAGTAGGCCTACTGATTCTTTACTGGCATTCACCCAATTAGTATGCAGAAATTAACACTAATTAGAGAGCTACAGGAGCCTGATCTTGCCGTTGTTCACAGAGCAATCTCTTTTCCATTTGAGCGATGCTACAAGGGGTTCATGTGGAGCTGAAACTGTGTCTCCCAGCTGCAGCAAAGTGCAAGTCAAAGGTAGCTGCTCTGTGTACAACACCAACTTTTGTGGAACATGCATTTTACTGGACAAGCACATTGATGAATTTCCAGGAACTGGTGCAATATTTGTAATGGACAGTGAATAATGTAACTTTGTGGAAAGAACACTGAATTGGATGATGGGACGAGCCTGGATGAAGTCCAAAGTTCTGTCTCCAATGTGTGGTGAACCCTAGGCAAGAGATCACGTCCCCCATATGTCTCAGTTGGCACATGCCAACTTTTGCTTTTGAAGAGTTTAGAGAAGCATTTAACTATATAAAAGAGTAGACATTTTTTATATTAGAATATGGCAAACACATGCTGCATTATACAATTTGAACTATGGGCTTTTCCTCTTCATTTCCAGGAATTATCGGCTTGGTTGTTGGGGTTTTTTATTTGTTTACGGTTTTGTTTGGGTTTGCTTNTCCCAGGTTGCTCCAAGCCTCATCTTGTCCTAGAACACTTCCAGGGATGGAGCAGCCACAACTTCTCTGGGGAACCTGTGCCAGGGCCTCACCACTCCCACAGGAAATAATTTCTTCCTAATATCTAATCTAAACTTGTTGCAACTGGGCATGAAAGAAGGACACGGTTTCACCACAATTGAGAGAAGAGCAGAGGCCCCTAAAAGAGGACCCATTAATTATGGATACAAAAAATTATAGGGTTTGCAAAGTGGGAGAGGACTGGGAGATGAAATCCCACCTCTCAACCAGACTGGTGAAGTGACCAGTCCATCAGATTCCCTTCTCCAGGAAGGAATGTAAACAAAGCTGGTGTTTTTAGTGCAATGTGTGAGAAAACCTGACTCGAGAATATCAACTTTTCAGAAGGCTTTCAAAACCAGGGTGACATAAACCTGCTCTCTGAGAGTTTTAAATCATTCCACCTTGTCCTGTCACTACATGTTCTTGTATATAGTCTCTCTCCATCTTTCCTGTAGGTACTGAAGGTTGCAGTTAGGTCACCCTGATCCTCTTCATGGCCTCTTCTGGGCTTGCTCCAGCAGCTCCATGTCCTTCCTGTGCTGTGACCCCAGAGCTGGGTGCTGCACTGCAGGTGGGGTCTCATGAGACTGGAGGAGCAGGATCCCCTCCCTCCTCTGCTGTTTTGATGCAGCTCAGGACATTTTTGGGGCTTTCAGAACTGTGAGTGCCCAAGGCTGGGTCATGTTCAGTCTCTCATTCACCCTTTTCTGCAGGGCTGCTCTTGACCTCTTCCTCTCCCAGCCCAGTTTTACTCCTCTAATCTGAGTTTAGTCTACTGCTCTGTCCTACTTCCCGAGCCTCTGGCAATAGGGATTAGTTTAAGTTTTGGATATTCAGTATCTTTAAAAGCCCCACAGTAATTTTCTCTAGTTACTTGTTTTGAGCCATACAACAGGGATGAAACAGTGGCTCCAGCAAGCTGCCCTTGGACAGCAGCTGAGCTGAGAATGATGTCTGTCTGTCTGTCTGACCACCTAGACCCTGGAAAAGGCTCCTCAGCTGCAGTGGGAACAGAAAGCATTTCAGAGCATGAAGATCTCTGTGAATTCATATTAAGATATCATTTACCACTTTGCTAGTCACTGCTGAGCAAAATGAAAAGCCTAGCAACAAATATTAACTGATTTCATAAAGGAACAGATCCAGTTTTCCTCTGAAGTATTTTACTACTCTCTACCAGAGTAGGCCTACTGATTCTTTACTGGCATTCACCCAATTAGTATGCAGAAATTAACACTAATTAGAGAGCTACAGGAGCCTGATCTTGCCATTGTTCACAGAGCAATCTCTTTTCCATTTGAGCGATGCTACAAGGGGTTCATGTGGAGCTGAAACTGTGTCTCCCAGCTGCAGCAAAGTGCAAGTCAAAGGTAGCTGCTCTGTGTACAACACCAACTTTTGTGGAACATGCATTTTACTGGACAAGCACATTGATGAATTTCCAGGAACTGGTGCAATATTTGTAATGGACAGTGAATAATGTAACTTTGTGGAAAGAACACTGAATTGGATGATGGGACGAGCCTGGATGAAGTCCAAAGTTCTGTCTCCAATGTGTGGTGAACCCTAGGCAAGAGATCACGTCCCCCATATGTCTCAGTTGGCACATGCCAACTTTTGCTTTTGAAGAGTTTAGAGAAGCATTTAACTATATAAAAGAGTAGACATTTTTTATATTAGAATATGGCAAACACATGCTGCATTATACAATTTGAACTATGGGCTTTTCCTCTTCATTTCCAGGAATTATCGGCTTGGTTGTTGGGGTTTTTTATTTGTTTACGGTTTTGTTTGGGTTTGCTTGGGGATTTCAGGGATTTTTTTTTTCCTTGTAATTTGTATTATTTTGATTTTTCTTTTTAATTCTAATGGTTGACATCTAAAAATGATTTTTTTAAAAAAACTTCAGTTTAGTATAATCTTAACAATGGTCATTTTATTTTCATTATGTATAGCTCCTATCTTAAAGTTTTTTTTATTTTTCTTTCTGTAAGTTGGAATGACCTAGTTTAATTAGAGACAGAACTTAGAAAGCCTTCCTCAGAGCAAAGTGATTAAATTATTTGGATTCCTCATATGTGTTCAGCCCTTTAGAAGGAGTGTGTACTGTATTAATAAACACCAGGATGCCAGAACATGCTATAAAAACCTTTTCCTCCCCATAGACAAAAAAGTCTGAACCCACTATACAGCCAGGAATTATGGTTTAGGTGTAATTATTTCAAGCTTAGTGGCTTTGTCAGAGATAAAAAAAAAAAGTTCCTTGCCTTTAGAACATGTAGTGCCTTAATGCATTCACAAATGCTGGAGAACATTCTGTGTTCCTCAGTGGTGCCACTTTGTACCTGCTGCTCCTTCCCAGCTGAGCAACAATAAATCAGTCATCTGAAATGTCACCAGTGGGTGGATTAGTAGGTGTTCAAGAAGAGCTCATGTCCTTGCAGGTGTGAGAGCTGCAAAGGGAAGTTCTTCCATGGAGGGGTGGTTCAGCATTGGAACATCCTGCACAGGGACATTGCACTTCCAATTCTCCATTAGTGGGTGTGGCTGTTCAGTCAAAGGATGGACTTGGTGATCTTGAAAATCTTTTCCAGCCTGAAGGATTTCACGGCTCTTATTCCAAATGCTTGCCCCATTCTTGCCCTCTTTCCCTGCAGTCTCAGCGAGGCACTGCTGGTGTGGGGGGCTGAGCTAAGCTCCTCAGTAGCGAGGGTGTGTGCTGTGGCTGTGAGAGCAGGGCTGTTACAGAGAGCCCTGTGCTCCTTCCCGCTGCTTTGGGAGCCCCCAGCCCCCTGTGCAGCTGCAGCTGGGACCGAGGGCACGGGCTGTGCTGCCCCCGTGGGCAGGGAGCCACCCTGGCACGGCTGAGGCTGCGCTGGGATCCACCACACTGAGCACTGCCAGAGCTACCCTTGCATTGCCTGCACCCTTTCATCTGCACTGCTTGTCTTTTGCCAGACTGGGGAAGACAGAAATGGATCAGCAATGCTTGGTGTACATTTGGAAGGTGCCTTTTCTGAACATGATGCATGGGAAAGGCTTATTTCCTCCATCTCCTCCCTTGCAAAAAAACCCCAAAAAACAAGATGTTCTGCATAATCCTGAAAACTCATGTAAATAGATGAGGTAGTTCACTGTTTATCCATGAGACATCTGATATCCCAGATCTATATAAAGAGAAATCATTATAACAGAAGGCTTGTTTTTTATGATCTAAAGGGATAAATGGGGTTAAAAATAAAGGTACAAATTAACATGTAATATGGTTGAAAAACGATAGGCATCTTTTGGCACATAAACCCTTCATCAGCTTGGATAGATGGTTCTTTTTCAGATTTGGTGACAACTTTTGTGCCTGAAAATGTCTGTGTTTCTGTAATAATATCCGCTGGTCCAAGATGAAATCATAGTATGAGAAGAAAAGGTTAGTCATGAGATTTTTTTTATTAGCTGATGTCTGTTAGAAAAGTTGTTTCATTTTCAAGGTTGTTTTTATTAAACAGAGACCATACGTGCATGAATTAGGTCATTAACACATGTAACCATCCAATGAAAGGACACAAAAATTGACTGCTTGTTTATCTATAAGAAATTACTGTGGACAATTTTTCTCATGAAAATCCACCTTTCATGTGAAGAATGAATTATTGTTGTCACACTGGCAGGAGTTTGACTGTTAAAGAGTTTTCATGTGGATAGTGAAACTGTCAGATATAGGAGCAAAAGGCCTATAATTTTAGTCTTACATGGAATATCAGGTGACTTCCATGGTGAAGCAGAATGATTGGATTCATGGTTTGGTTACATTGTGGAGAGGCTTTTATTGAATCAAGGACATGGTGGCATTCACAAATCTACCAGTAAGGGCTACTATGCAGCTCATGGAATAAACAAGTTAAGGAAGAATTAATAAACTGTCTCACAGAAAAGAGCATGTGGTGGAATCAACCCAAGGGACCTAAAAACAGTGTTCCATCAGATGGACTACAGCAGAAACATTACCTGATCAGAACAATGTAGGTTTTTCTTTACAAATATAAATGTGCATGAACTTGTTTATCCTGGATTTTTTTTTTTTACATCTTTCCCAGTATCTTGTTTAGGAAAATCCTTCCTGATACATTGTTCTTTCTGCACTTTGTTTTTTTCAAAGCTCACTGCTTTGGAAAGCTTAGGGAGAACTCCATTAATAGAGCACTTGCAGCAGAGGGGAAAAGAAAATTAATCAGTCAAGTAGGCTGACTTGGGTTTTGTTTTGTTTGTTTTGTTTAGTTCTTTTTCTGTGACTAATGTCACTGTCAATTAAAATTGAATTTCTCACATATAGATGTTGACATCCTTCAAACTTCATTTTCTCTTCCAAAGCTCTCTGGACAAAGAGTAGAAACTGACTGTAGTCTTCAATGCAGTCTAAGAGCTTTCCTCATAAGGAAAACCACACTGTAAACACTGCCCTCACTTCTTGAGGTAGATTTATAACAAATTTGTTTTAATTGAAGTGTTTAAACTTGCAACCTGCTAATCTTTAAATGTATTCAACACTACATAAAACAAGTGCAGAATATTGCATACCTATTCTTATAAGTAAATTCAACTGTGCCTAAGATGTTGGACTAAATGAGCTGAATTTAATCTAAACTTTCCAAGTCCCTGAAACTTGTTCTCAAAACATGAGAGTGTTTATCAAGCATGATTGTTTTCCCTTTGTAGTGTTCTTCATTACCTCTAATAGCATACTACTTTTTACATGGTCTAAGTTCCCTTACAAGTATCAAAATTCATTTCAACACAGCAGAGAAGCAGCAGTAAGAAACATGTGTTTGTTTTGTGATATACAAAGGCTTATACAAGTCTTACTTTTTTATCAGTGAATTAAATAGAAGACCTTGGTGTGCAGAAAACAAGACAGCCCAAACACTTGTTGTTTTGAAGCCTTTTGTGTTTGAAGGACTACACCATTGTTTCTTCTCCTTGTGGACATTGAAAGCTCTGCTGTGCTGCCAGGCCCAGCAATCACCCATCTCTCAGTGTCCAGCTGGCTGCATTTGGCTTCAAGCAGAGCAGTCCCCGGGGTGCTCCCCAAGAGCAGGAGGTTGCTGGATCCTGTCCTGGGACAGCCCAGCCCAGCCAGGCTCGTGCAGAGCTGGTGAGAAGGAATTGGGGTCTGCAGGCACCAGGAGCTTTCCCCTGCTGACCTGCCAGGGGGGATCACTGCTCTGCTTCCATTCTTTGGGCTTAGATTGGTTTTAAATGCTTGGACTTAACCAGACACCGGTCAGTGAATTATTTCTTCTAGAACATGAGATTATGGCTTGAAATTTGAAATGTTTGTGTGGATTTTCATTTCTTCTTGACCTATGTAAAATCCCAATCAGTTACCCAGAGAGGAAATGTTCCTTTCCTAGTTAGAACTGCATGTTGACATCAATTAAGCAGTATGAGGACCTTTAACCAGACCACTGTGAAGGGGAGTATAACGAATATCCAACACAATCTAGCCTTGCAAGATGGGAGTGGGAAGACCCTTAAAGAAGTTGCAGTCAGCTGTGTCATCCATCATTTTTCAGATCAACATTGCATGGATCACAGCTAAGTTCATTGCTATTGTCTGTCCTATCTCTCAAAGTCTCCAGTTACAGATACCTACAATTAGATTGCACTCCTCCTGCAACAATTAGTTTTTCTTTTAAGGGCCATGTATTACCCTTCAGGTTTAAATTGCATGAGGATGGCTGCAATCCCTCTGGTGATTGATATCAAGCTCCTCACAGTTGCAGTGGGTTAATAAAGAGTAACATGAGCAAATATAAGCATGGTTATAAACAGTGAGTGAATTACAAGCTCACCTTCAAGCAATCACTGTGGCACTAAGGAGAAAATATTCACTAGGCTGTGCCCTAAACTGATCTAGGCAGCTTCTTCCTTATTTTACAGTTGTAATTTATTCTGCAAATTATGTTCTGTGGCTAACAAAAAGCAGAGTGAGAGGGGAGGGGAAGTGTCTGCCACGATTCCTTTGTGATCCCTTCTTGGATCTGTTTCTCAGAATGGCAAAGAGCACAGGTTCTTCTGCAAATGGGGAGATAAACTGAGCAGCTGCAGGATCTGCACTGACATACATGTCACAAGTTGCCTGACAGGATTTAATTTGCTTTATAACAGATAATTGTAACTGTGAGACAATTTATAAGCTTCTGTGATTGCAGATAAGGAAGAGTTAATGGAATGACCACTTTTTCCATGGAATGGCCATTTTCCCCTCCACCTTCATTTCTTCTCCCACTGTGATTACAAAGCTAATTAGTGGCAGCTTTCCTAAAAGGCAGCAGCCCAGCCACAAAGGGACAGCCTGGCACTTGGCCAGAGAAATATTGCAGGCAGGAGAAGAATAGAGCCACATATTGTCATATTTTCCTGTGAGAGATGATGGGGGGCAGAGAAATTAAGAGCAGCATTTGGCTGCCTGACCCAGACCCCTCAGACTTGCCCCTGCTGAGAAGCTCAGGTTTGGATTCTCTCCTTCTCCCCCAGCGCTGGAGGCAACAATCCCAACGCCAAAGAATTAACCATCATATGGGAGAACACCTGAAAACTCTTCATGGAATTGGAGGCTCCCGTGATTAATTAATAATTTTTTAACTCAGGATTAGGGATGTCGGGAGGGGAGAGTGAGGGGTTTTTCGTAGGTGCGGGCGCTGCTGCGGGCACCAGGGGGCGGAACGGCCCCGGCTGCGGCTGCGGGAATCCGGGATGCCATCCCACCCTTCCCGTGGAATTCCAGCAGCGCGGAGGAATCCCCAGAGGTGCCTGGCAAAGAAACGCTCTGTAACGACTGTGTTGTGTTGCCAACAACGCACTTCAAAAACTTGGTTTTTTATTGTACTGCTTGGAGCATCCTCTCGTGTCTCGCCGCCTGGGTAGGACTGAAAGCCCTGAGAGCTGATCTGGAACATCAGGGAGTTCCTACACCTGGAGCTGTTTTACAGCGTGACCTCCCTGGCTCTTCATGGCAGAATGGAACTGTTCAGTGCAACTGTTGGCCACCCTGATGATAACAGAATACATTGACTTTAAAAGTTTCTTAAGGAGATGCTAATAACGAATACCACGGGGTATAAATATACCACTCCAGGCTTGTGGTATATTTGCTGAAGTGAGAAATCCTTTCACATTATTGCGAGGATGCAGCTTTCCATGCAAAATCAATTCTGATGCTAACACTAGCATTTAGCTGATCTCAAAAGGCTGTTCCATTGTGTTTGTGAAGTCATCCCCTTATTGCTTGTCTGTAGAAATTCATATACAATATGTTGAAACGTTTGTAGATAAATATCTCAGTGTACATCATTGCATCTCTTATTATGGAAATTGCTGTGATCATTTAGATGCAATAGATTTGGGACTCTCTAGTTAGCAACACAGTTTCTGTGGAATAAATGAAAGAAAAATATTGATAGGTAAATTTGGTTCAGCAAAATGAGAAGAATAGTGTAAAACCTAATAAAGCAAGGTTGCTCAACTAAAAAGCTAATAGTAAAGGACACAGCTATTTATGGGGAAAAAACCACAAATTGAAGAATATTTCAGCTATGGATGTTGACATACAAATTAAATAATAAATGGGTTGAAAAGATTTTTGTTGCTTATCTTGGTCTAAAGAAGCAAGTACATAATTGTAATTGACCACAGTTTAACCCATTTGCAGTTCACTCTTCAGTGAATATTTTTAAGATAAGCAATTTGAGTTGTGAAAGCCAAATGAGATAGATGTGACACGGCTTGCCTTAGTGATATCTGAAGCATAAAATGTCTATCTTCAACCTATAACCTCTTAAAAATAGAGCTAATGTACGTGAACACAGTGTCATTCATTAGCATGTCAATGGTGATTCTCTTACACAGTGCCATTAAATTACTGTGGTGATAATTGAGACATTAAAAAAGACAGATGCTAGGTCTGTTTCTAGGCTCTTATAACCCTTTAGCAATTAAATTTCAGTGAGCTAACATAACACAGCCAGAGCAAAAATTAACAATTGGGAATATTTTTCTGTAATATTGCCTCTCTCTAACTGAATTATTATTTTTAAAGGGCCAAATTTTCACTGCCTGCTTGATGTGATTTCAGGATTGTGGAATAGGCTGAAGGCTGAGCTGAAGGGGCTGCTCAGGCTTCTCATAATGGGGATGAATGGGACATGGAGGGAAGGAGTTGTTGAGGCTGTAGGTCCAGTTTATTTTCTGCCTGCAAAGCATGGGAATTGGGAGAATGTGCCAGGGCCAAACGGGCAGCGTTCAGAGAAAGTTCAGCTGGAAGCAAACAGGAGCAGAGTGAGAAGTAGAGGCAGAGGTGTGGGAGAGAGAAGAGGGGCTCTCAGTTTGTGTCACTGTGGGGCAGGGTGGTGGGGATTGCTGTGGTCCTGCTCCTGTCAGCCCTGCTGGCTGGCAGCAGTGACAGCCTGGCCTCCCTGGCACCACTCCCGGGGCTGCCACAGTAAAGGGGTCCCTGCTTGGGAAAAGCTGCTCCATCACATCCTGCACATCTGGGAGGGGGGACAGGACCAATGAACAAAAATCCAGCAGCAAAAGCAAAACAAACAGATGTGAATCCCACTGACCCTTTGGAATCGGAGTATTTTGTTAGAGTAATTTCATAAATTCTTGCTTTCATAATTCATTTAGAAGAGTTTTTTTTTTTTCTTTTCTACTTCTGGCCTTCCACATTGTGACATAAAAATAAAATTTTTCTGTATTTATTAACCTCAAGGACAGGGGCTAGGAAGTACCAACTGAAACACCTTGTTTTCTCAGCCAGTAATTGCCCTGTAATGAAGCAGTTTGATACATTGACACAGAGCCATTGAATGCTGTAGAGCAAATATGGCATCGTTAGGAGCCCTGGCTGCAGCTGAAACTGCCTGCTGTAGATGCTGCTGGCCCCAGGCATCTCTGTTGGCTTTCAAATTCTCTCCCAAATGGAAATCTAAATGCTGGGTCTTTTGTTCAGAGCACTGCAAACCAAGCAGCACGGTGTGCAGAGCAGCACATCACTGTGTTCCTGAGACAGCTCCTCGTGTAAATCCTCCTGTCAAACCTTGCAACTGTCAAACCTCGGGGCAGAAATTGCAGTTTGTAGCAAACTTGCCTGTGTCTGAATGGCAAAGAAAATTATAGTGAATGCCCTGTTTCCTCCTTGGTCCTGTTGGATTCTTGAACACAAGCTGCACTTGCTGAGGTCTAAACTAAACATGGATAAATTTTTTTGCTTCCCTATGACCTTGCAGAATCTTAGGGATGGTAAATTCCAGCAACTTTCCAGGGAAATGGGCAGAGAAGGACTGAAGGAAAAGTAAGCAAATTCTCTTTTTCAATCCCCTTTCATCCCAGTCAATCTAAAAGCTTAAGTTTGCTTACTAGAGGCTCCTAATGCCATTGTATGTGAAGGTTACTCCCAATTGATATGCTGGGAGAAGCTGGGTTTTTCCCTGCACTGGAATGGTTGTATTATCACACCAGGCATGCTGAATAAAGCTGGTATTTGTTGCGGTGGAATGCTGGATGTCTGTGCAATGTGTTGTGGCACCTTCCAGTGTATCCAGAATTGCAGACTGCTCATATCAGACTTTATGAAGAGCTGTCAGACAGCTGGGGGGTCTCTCTTGTGGTCAAATGAAATTTCAGGACATAAGAGCAGCCACATCCACAGGTTAGGAATTTTCAATTCATCAGCAATAAATTGCAGTGTAAAAGTTCTACCTGCAAATGAAGGCTCACACTAATGCCAATCATCTTTTTCTATGGGTTTCCTTTGAGGTTATGTCTATTTAGACCAACCAATTTGAATAGTTTGCCTTATCTATAGAACAGTGACAGCATACGGTTCTTAAAAAATTCATGTTGCTGTACTTGAAATCAGAGTGAGCATTAGCATCTCAAAAAGCATCATAGGATGGATTGAATTATCTGTAATAGCTTCAATATGGCAACACCTGGCTCTACAAGTGTCTGAAGTCAGAGCAGGCCATCTGTTAGTGGTCCAGTTGGATGCTTTCTAAGTACATCCTGCAAGGAAACAAGGACACTGGGGAGTAAAGTTGGAGAGAGTCTGAGCAACCTGGGCTCAGAATGCCCTGTAGGGAAGCAAAGGAGGAATGCACATTGTAAACAAGGGATCTCATTCTGTGTTTCAGTCTGCTGGGAAGGTTGGAGGCACAGTGAAGTTTTTAAATAAAAGCTAGATATAAACTTGGAGACAATCACCAGCTGTTCACTTCTCTTCTGGAGCATGTGGAGGAACAAAGGCACATTATAGAGCAACAAAAGGATTGGAACAGCATAGAGCAGCATCTGTGTGGCATGATTCCCACAACCACAGGGGCCTCTGTCTTTACAGATGAATTTCACAGTGGTGATAAGCAACAACTGGGCAATGTTTCTGCCCAGTGTTAAAGACCTGTCCTTGTGCATGCCTGAGCTAAGTCATGCTCTGCTCTGAACATATGTGGCTGTGTTCAGAGGATGTCTGCAGCAGAACTGCTGCTGTGAGGAAAGAGCCTTTGCTCAGGCAACGCTGGCTGTAAATCCTCTAATGTGTAAAAGCTGCTGCTTGTGGTGTTAAATCTGAGCTCTAATGCCTCTGCCACATTCTTGGGGATTGGCAGCATGGCCCCTGGCATGCAACTGTGTGCAATTAAACTCACTGTGCTGGCAAGAGAAGAGCCCAGACATGAACACAGAGCACCAAAAACCTCGAGGTCCTGGCTGGCCATTAGTATTGATGTGAGGGGCTCTGGCAGACACCACCATTCTCTTTGTTTCTGGCATGAAGGTTCCTGCGTTCATGTGTCTGTTGGTTTGCTTCTAAGGCAGAAGAGAGCAGGGGAAGCAGTGTCTGTGTGCCCCACCTGGGCTGCCCAGCACTCTTGGTCAGGCTGTGCCTCCAAGGTGATCTCTTCCCCAGCTGTGCATTCCACATGGGAAACACTCTGGTGCATTAACACAGCTCGTGGGAGACAGATTCACTCAGCACAGACCCTGAGCAGAAGGGCAGGCCAGGATACTGCGGAGAGAGTCAGAAGCAGACATGCTGTCAGACCCCTGAGAGCAGCAAGGAAAGGCACTTTTTACAGAGGAGCTGTGATGTTGCACAAAGCTGTTCTCCCAGAGGTGGCACTGAAAGCTGCTTGGCCTAAGAGCAGGCCTGGAGATTTGCCCAGTGAGGATATGAAGAGAGGGTCTGGTTTCACTGTTTTCTCTTTGAGCTGTCAGGTCAGAGATTTTGCTATGTTGGAAGTTTGTTTAATTTATTCTAACAAAAATCTAGAGCAGAGATGCAGAACTTTCTTTGTCAGCCTCTACCCCACCTGGCATCAGCAGGTGATTCAGCTCCTGTGTGTCACTTGGTGAGCAGCCTTCCCTTTCCCAGCAAGCTCAGCTCTGGAGAGCACTAATTTCTTTTCACAGAGAGCAGAACAGAAAGGATATCTATCTCCCTGTCTGTGGGAGAGCAGGCTTGGAGGGATGAGGCTGCAGCCCTTCCTGTCCTTGCAGCATTCCTGCAGGTTTCAGCTCCTCAAGGGATGGTACTGTGGCACATTGGCTGGAAAGTGATTCTCCTTTGTCACTTTTGGCTCCATCACGATTTAAGGAAATCAACCACAGCCAGTAAATCTTAAGAACTTGTTTCTCTGCTGTGTAGTGCCAGAGGGGGTGGATATTGCTAATGCAGAAAACATTATATATGTTCTCAAATGCCCTTAATACTATAGGTAAAGGAAAGCCACCCTGCATATGCTGTTCTCACATGTTCTCTTCACATAGAATGAATTCAGTAGCACCAATTTTATTATCATTAGGAAAGGCTAAGTTTTAAGTGGTCTACACAGTAAAGTCTATGTTCTTCATGTATAAACTCTCCCCTACCAGTGCTTGAAAGGAATTTTAATCCTGCTTCTCCATGTGTGAGCACATGCCCAATTTTGCCATGTGTTCAGGGCTGGCACAGTGAAACAGGAACACAAACATCCTCAGTATGTGAATCCAGTTCTTTTTGCCTTGCAATAATTTGGATAAAAATCAGTAGAAATACTACCTAGTGTATTAAATAATGGAAATAACATTCTCATGGATGAGCTTTCCAATTGCCTTGTTGAGGAGCACGTGGCCTCTTCAGCAGCACAGCATGAACAGCACGATCTGCTCAGGCTGTTTGGTCAAAAGTGTAACCAGCCTGACCTGGTGGAACTGAGAGCCTTTACACTGACAAATTTGCTCAATGTGTGCATTGTTGGATAATGATGGTTATTTTAGTGCTCAGCTAAGACATCAGGAACAAAAGGGGAGAGGTAAACTTGTACCTTGTAATCAAAGGAGAAAAGTAAAGGCCTTTTTTTCCTTGCACTTCTGTTGGCGTCCATGCTGGTGTAACCAAAACTTCTGAGCTTTATATTTGAATTTAGTGAAAGCTTCCAGGTCATCTCCTCTAGTCTGAAATGTATCAATGAGGAGATATGTCCTGGTGTCTCCTCTGGAACACAGGAAGGGCTGAATGGCAGCTGTCTTTGCAGACAGAGCTCATCCTTGCACTGTGGAAGGTGCCAAACACTGATAACAGAGGTTTGGATTTGGCAGTGTCCCTCCTGCAGTAAGCATCCCTGAACAGGATGTGTTCATGAGCAAAGACCTGCCATTCATTCCAATATTTTCCCTTATTTGTTGCAGAGATCCTAACATTCACATTTGTTTACCAAATATATAAAATCATGCTGTTGTGATTCTGCACTGGAAACCATTTGCTCCTGTGAGGAAGAAAACGGAAACTACACAAGACAGCTTAGAATTTATCTGTCCTGTATTAACAAGAGATTGACCAGCATTTTAATTTTTGCTCTAAGATATTTCTTGTGTCATTCTTGTGATTTGAATGCTAATCTTGCTCACTAGAAGATCATGTTATGTTGCCTTGGTGTGGGGTATAGAAGGCAAGTGCCTATATTGATTTTAATGAATATGAAAAATGCCAGGGCTTCAAAGCTTTCATTTCCACAGCCTTCATTATCTGCTCTCTATGGAACATGCAGATCTTTTTCCTGGTCTTTTGGTGTCTTATATGAGAATTTACTGACTTTCTAATTAAAATATTTAGGTCATAGTTGATAGATTAATGTTTTTCTTCATGGTAAAGAATTTGCAAGAAGGAAATATTCAGTATGGGGAATTCTAGATGTAAGTGAAACTTGTGGATTTAATTTTGGTCAAGAGCTTGCAACAAGTATTTCCATGCAGGCTAGGGTTGATCTGCAAGTCTCCACATGAAAGCCATTTTTTGATTTGAATGTGCTTGGGGCTCCACATCAAGTGTGTATCAGGCCTGAAAGTGCCTTTCTTATTCCTTGTGCAAGAAAGGGCAGAATCTGATGACAGGTTAAAGCTGTCCATCTACCAGAGATCTGTGCACTCTGTCTTACCCAGCAATGGCAGCCCCTATATTCAAAGCAGTCACCTTGCCATGAAAAATTAGAAGTGCTTAGTGGGCTGTGAACAAATGGCACACAAGTCTTTCCAGCTGACAAAAGTGAAGGAGAACAGTTCCATGGTGAGGGGCTCCTGGACTGGTGTAGCCCAACCATGTCTTTACCCAAGCTTCATTTTTATGGAAGGCTGTCATGGAACCATGATAACCAAGTCATCTTCTGTGAAAACACTGCTGCTTTGGCTGCTGTTTGTCCAAGATCTGCTACAGGTGAAAATGAAAAGCACTGGCAGGATGTCAAATGTGTGTATGGTCATCCTGCCAGATCCTGTCTGTGAAAATCACAAGGACGATAAACTGTTTTTCACACACCTTTCTCCATTTGACCTGCCTCTGGATGATTTTAGGAAACAAACTCCTCTCCATTCAAGGCTATACGTAGTTTTAATGAAGAAAATATGGGTTCCCCCTTCCTGATATTTATATTTTGAAATCAAAGTATAAATTTTAGATTATATTAAGGGTGATTATCCTTTAAACCTGTGTTTTGTACTGTCCTGCACTTTATATTCTCATTTATGGTCTATTGAACATGTGCATGCTGTTATCATTCCTGGCTAAGTGCAGTTCCAGATCCTTAATGAAGCATTAATGTAGAAGGCAGTAAAAGATGCCTCCACTACTTGCTTAATTAGCTTTTTCTCTACCACCACTTCCCTGCTACTTCAGGCAGCTGTAACTTAGAAAATAGATCTATTGGCATTTCCATTACACTATTGCTGATAACTTGGGAGGAGTGTCCCAATTTCCTGCCTAGATGGACCCGTACTCCCGAGTGAGGGAGGATTGTCTGTGCCCTCCCAGCACAGACAGGGACCGGGGTAACTTCATTGCATTCCCCAGCAGTGCCAAGGTCGTTGATCTGGGAGCTGAGCTTGTTGCAGTGAATGCCTGAGTGGGAATGAAGTTGGATATCCAAGCTTGTCCCCTTTGATTTCAGTAATTCAGTTGAAAACGAACCCAGCTCCAAAGCACCTTGCTTTCTGGGGAGGAGGGGGTGAAATCCCCCAGCTGACTGGCACGGGCTCGCAGTGAGTGCAGATTTACTGATTTCATAGCGGAGATGGGAAGGCAGCTGCAGGCAGAGGCTGAAAGGAGCAGGAGCAGCAGGTTAATCTGCTGTGCTGAGAAACGCTGCTGCTGGCTTTGCAAGGGTCAGCAGAGCAGCACGGGGCTGCTCTGCCCCCCAGATTGCTGGAGTGACAGCACTCGTGAGCTGCAGAGTGCAGCTGTTTGAGTGGCAGCTGGAGACTGGGGATCTGATCTCTGGCTGGGAGGAAGAGTCTGTTCTAACAAAACAACCATAGCCTGGCTCTGCTTACAGTGGGAGAACTTTGAAAACACTGAAATGCAAGGAGTTATATGGTTTGGAATCAGATTAAACATGCATTCCTATAAAAGTCAGAGCAATATAGAGCAAAGGATCGTTTGAATATTTGGGGTTTCATGATGTTTGATGAGTGTTCATACTGTGGTAGTTTATGGGTGGTTTCTTGTCCAAATGAATGGGAAAGGCACAGAGTGGAAGGAAAATTAGGGAGTGAAATGCAAAGTAAGACATTTCAAGGTCCTCAAATTTTTGTAGGTACTGTGACACAACAGTTTCTTTTTCCCCTGTCTTGGTAAGACTGAAGAAGTCCATCATGAGTGTGCTGAAATTCATGCAGAATTCTACAGGCTTTTTCCTCCAGAACGTTTTTTTTTTTCAAATGAAAGGGCAGAAGGAAGAGAACTGTGTGTAAATTACAATTTCTTGCTCTATCTTTCCCTCTAGTCTATTAAAATCCATCGTGCTCTCTGCAAAGAGAAATGCACTGAGTTTTATTCCAGCTGGGAAGAACACTGGCATAAATATGTGCTGTAATTAATTGCTGTTCATTCAGTATCTGCTGGACAGAGCAAACACCAGGGCTCAAACCCACCACTGTTGGCTCTGAGTGGGCAGCTCCTTTTCTGTCAGCCCTGGCATAGATTGTACCTAGTTGGGGATTTCTTAATCACTTTTAATATCTTACAATATCCTGAGAGACAAATGTTATCAGAAGCTAGCTGGAATATTGTGCTGCCTTTTAATGACAGGCAAGAGACCCCTACATAGAAAATATGAATTTTGCTGCATCTGCTCTGGGTAAGGTTGAAATTGGAAGGTAACCTTAATGTTTATTTGTTTTGTGGTTTGTGGTGGGTTTTGTTGTTGCTGTTGGGTTTTTTTTTTTGTTTATGGTCCCTGTAGCATTGCTAAGATGTAAGGAAAGGTTCTTCTGTAGGTGCTCAGTCTAAAATAACAATGTAGGTACGGGTTTTTAATAACAAGCAGGGGATTTATGCATATCCCTGTGTATGTACTCACCTTGAAGCTTTAGTATTAAATATTTTATGTTTTCTATTCCTGTCTCTAGTGTATTTGAGTGTATACTAGAGGCATGGTAATTATAGAAAACAGAGCAAGGAACATATGCCAACAAGGAAGAGAACTTCATGTAGCTGGTCTGCAGTGACATAAAGGATAATTCTTACATTTTCTGCAGAACAAAGTCAAGATTATTACCAATATTTTGTTCTATAGGACCACTCATGGCTACAGTGACAATTAAAGAATATTCTTTATTATAGAGTTTCAGCAAGGCTGTACATGCACATGTTCAGTTAAAACAAGTACCTTCCTAAAATTTAAGTAGGTGCATTTTATTGATGCAGCCTTGGCAATGACACAGTCTCACTCATGTTGACAGTTATTCCATAATGTATACTAATTAGCAGTATATTCATATAACTGCAAGTCACTGGCTATAAATTAAAATGTGACTTGATAAATACATGATTGTCCTTATGTATTATCTAGTGCTGTCAAGGAATCAGGATTTTTCCCTTCTCCCTCTACTAATTAAAACCAAATGAGGTGTCTAAACATACTGCATCCCTATTCTACTGTCTATGTAAAATGTTACCATCATTCCTTCACTTGACTTTTTAAAGTACAAAATTTGTGGAACATGGGTACTTATTTACTTTGTTGGTGAAAGGAGGCTGGGTTTGAGATTCTTAAAATATAAGGAAAATAATCCCCACTCTGAGAGGATGATGAGTGTTCTCATCCACGTTTCTGTGTGAATCAAATACTGAAACAAGGGGAAATCTGCAGGAATCCTAAACTACTGGATAACCCACTCTACTCTCAATGGGAGCTCAGGCTGGAGGCAATGCTGTCCTTTACCAAAGCCTATTGAAGCCAGTAGGAGATTTGCACCCCTTTCTCTGGGTTTTGGATGAGACCCAAGTAGCCTTTGAAGCCAATGCTTGGTGTATGTTCTCTGTAAAATCAAACTGGTCCCAAGCAGTCTCCTCACTCTGGCTCTTTTTGAGAGCCCACATCTCCCTGCCAGGGGTGGAGTCCCCTGAATGTTCTGTGCTCCTGGGCCACACACATCAAGGATTTTATCTTCCCTTTCTCTCCTCAGTGCAGCAGTACAACAGAACAGATAAAGCCAAGATTACCAATGTGCCACACACAAATTCTTGCCAGGAAAAAAAAAAAAAAATTACTTGGCTTAAGGGCCTGAGTGCTCACATCACCTAATTTGATGCTATTATGGTTTGACACTAATAGGCTGCTTTTACAAAGAGCATGTGAAGCACAACTTGAAAAAAATCCACTTTGTTAAGAATTGCAACATATAAATGAATGAACAGCCTGGGTGATATTTAGGTTCCACTCTTTCCCCTTATTTTCAAGAAAGGCATTATTGCACCTGCCTTTTTCTTGTAGTTTCCCATCAAGCTTATCAAGGGCAAGAAATTAACAATCTGAATAAAGTACCCTTCCATTTCTCGCATTCCAGAGAGAGATCTGAGATCAAGAAAACAATAACAAACTCTTAAGGGCAAAACTACATTTCTCATTTTTTATGCAGGTTTCTCAGGCTTTGGTGGTAGACGAGGAGGTGTCTGCTCTTTTCCTGTCATTTGTTTTATTCTATACCCTGAGGGAAAATAAGAAAAATCTGGAAACCTGGGGAGTTGCAGAGGGACAAAAAATGATGTTTTGGGCAATACTTTGAGTGAGTAATGACAGAATCCACAGTGTTGAAAATTATATTAGTGCTAAATTTCAGTTTCTTCAGATGTAGTCTAAAATTAATTAAGATTTCAAATAATATTATTTTTATTTCAAATTTATATCAGTAAATGAGTCCAATGCCTATATTATATGTAATTCTATATCCACTGGAGCTATGTTTCAGTGAATGTTTAGAATATTGCATTCATTTTCCACTTTTTACCTCTACAAAACATACTTTTTCTCTGCATCTGCATTAAAGTGCTGTGGTTTTTATAGGGGGTAGGCCTCAGAAGCTGTATGTAAATACTTTTCTAGTAAAAAGTCAATAATATTGATGTTCTGTACTTTCACTGTGTCAGTTTTTCCTACTTTAGAAATGTTTACAGGCAAACAGTAAATGTAAATACCTTAATATGCAGAACAGCTCTGTCTCAAATATTGCTTGTATTTGTCATTATTCTACTATAAACAACATACAGGTATTTATTATACAGACCTGCCCAGTAATGTTTTCTGTTTCATAAATAAATTATGCATAATACATTTTTCACTCTTGAAAAGGTAATTAAATACTACTTTCAAAGAAGAAAATAACTTATGTAGATATAATTCAGTTTCCTTTCTCTTTCTTTTAATCAAATAGGACTGGGGATTTTGCATTTTTCTTTGTGGTTTTTTTTTTTTTTCCTAGACTTCCAAACTTTTCATTAACTTTCCATCTCTCCAGATAAATACCTTATTGCATCTATGTAGGGAATACCACACCTACATGTAATTACCAGTAGTACAAGGATTTCTTAAACAGTTTATTTGAATGACCTGCTTTTGCTTTGTGGAGAATCTTTCTGTGAGGCTGAGAATTTTGCTGTAGGCTCCAGGACAAACTTTGCTATCTTTTCACCTTTACTTTTCTTAATAGATTGCTCTTGGCAAAGCAGCTGTTATGGCACTTATTTTTTCACTGCTCCATATTTTATATTTCAAGATTCCATATTGGCTGAAATAACTGTGCGCTTAATTTCCCTCTCTCTCTCTCTCTCTCTCTCTGCCTCCCACATTTGTTGCCTTATTGTGCCTCTCTTATTGATGCCTCTTATTTTTCTATCGAGTCTCCAAACTTCTGAATAAGTCTCTAGAATGTCTCCTATCAGTCTTCTCCAACCATAAGGAAAAAAAAAATCAAGGGAGTCTAACTTTTATGTTTGCCCTTACCCAATGCTTTTCCTTACCAGGGGACTTAAATTGGTGACAGAACCAGCAGCTCCCCCAATCTCCAATCTCAAAGATTCAGACTGAAAATCAGCATTTCTTTTCTTGCTTTTTAATAATCTCACTTGCCTGAACACCAATCTTCTGCATCTGGATGCGTCCCCCTAATTTTTTGTCAAATAACTTATTGCCACTAGAATAAATTATGGGCTGAGCTAGACACCAGCAAAGAATACCCTTTTATGGCAGCCTTTTACTGCAGGAGATTTCTGGGCCTGAATGTTCTTCTTTTTCATGTCTCAACAGTGAGCTGGAGTTGACACTGTCAGTTTTGTGTTGACCTAATCCACATCGAGATTAGTGAAAGCAAAAGTGATTAAAAGGCAAGCAGTGAATGCATGGTTTGGATCCATGAGAGGAGACCCCAGATTTTATTGATTTATCCCTTTCTCTGCTGAACCCAGCTCGATTCTGGCACACCAATGGCAGGTTTAGGTTAGGCTTAGCCTCAGTATCTGATAAGCAGTCAGATAGTGGCCACCAAGGCACCCCTCGTGGAGAGGGATGGAGATGAACAAGTGTTGTTGGTTTGCAGATGCCCCTACTCCAGGTGGTTTTTGATAAATGAGATTAATCTCCTCTGCAAAGTGGTGGTGCGCAATGTCCTGGAGCTCTGGAGTTCTGATTTTGGCAATGTTGGCAGAGTTATCACCTGCTGGGCATTACCATCCTTGCAGTGGACATGGTGAGATGGGTGCTGCATCTCTCTTCACTTGCCAGTGTGTTATGGAAACAACTTTCAGCCCTGGTTTAACTAAATACTTTGGAGATGCAGCACTGACAAACAAGGCATTGTTTCCAGGGTAGAAACTTTCGCCCATGTCTTAGGGGAGTTACCTGGGATTGTTCAGGTTTTGCCTAATCTTAGTGCTTAGTTATCTGTGAAAGTCCTTGCACTTTATGTAGCCCCCATAGAAAATACTGAAACTAATCTCAGATTAAAGCACTGTTCAGTAGGAAATTATGTGAGAGAACTGAGGCACTTAAAGAATTCATCCATATTTTAAAAATCTTATTGAAAAATGATTCAACTGAGATCAGTGATGGGTGCTTTCCCTCTCTCACAAACTAATGTAGAATAAAAAAAAATCTAAATTCTTCACTCTGCTGGAGATTGATTCTTGTTGCAACCATGTTTCATCACTGGTGCTAGTGTAGTGGATCTGTACCAAATGAAGCTTAGCTCCCCAATAGCATTGTGGGAAATAGTAAAGGCATATATATTTTTTAAGTCTATATAAACAGTACTTAAACCACTATAGGCCTGGTTTAATTTTCAGCCTGATGTTTGTTTTGGAAGAATAAGTAGAAGTAGAGGAGAGAAATATTTTTATGTGAGAGGTAATTGCCAGAGGAGCAGATAGTGTTTGTTTCATATCTGACCTTTTGGACATTACTCAGAGCCTGAGACACTCATTGGAAATATTCCCATAACTTTCCCTGAGCTGCAGCCTGGGTCAGGTCTGAGCTAGCAAGGAGATGCTCAGAGCTTTGGACTAACCTGGCCCTTCAGAGCCCCCAGTCCTGCACCTGTAAAGGAATAACAGGGAGCCCAACAGAGTCACAGGAGGCTGCCTGGGGAGCCAGTGCTTGGCTGCTTTTCTACAAGCATTTGCTTTTTAAGGGCTTGCACTCTGGAACCTGGGGAAAGGAGCTGGGAGTTTGATTTTTTTGACAGCATTTCCAGCGTGTCCATCTCTATAATTCAACCTGATGTCTCAATCTGAACACGTTTTTCATTCTTGGTGATTGGGAACAAGCTGTCACCCAAAGTCCCTGCTAGGAATTTCCTAATTAACATGCTAATCAAGATTTGCCTCAAGGTGTTGCTTAGAATCATTAGTAATACAAAGAAATAGCTAACAGACATATGTGGCAGGACTTGAAGAAAAGAATGCGCCCGGAGAATACTGTCTGCTTGTACCAAACCATCAAGGACGTGCAAATAACAAATTAATTAGACTGGGTTATAGTGAGTCACGGGGCCACGTGAAGTGCCCGGTCTTAATTAGTTAATATTGGATTGTGCTTTGAGGCAGGAGAGCGGTCAGACTCTGCCGAGAGCCCTGGCAGGAGCCTTGGGCAGGGAAGAAGTTTTGGGAGCGGTGTCTTGTGGCGAAGGAGAGCGGCTCTGAGGGGTGGGTGGGAGCCTGCAGGGCTCCGCAGCTGCAGCCCGGCCACAGCGTCCCAGCTCGGTGTCCTCATCAGCGCCCCTGCTGCACAACGACCATAAATAAATGAGCATTTTCCACTCAGCTAGGGACTAGTCCTTATCACAGCTGTCTTTTTACCGCTGTTGCTACCAGGTCCCTCCAGGCAGGGCTGCACCCGAGGCTTTTCACACTGGGTGTAAGGTCTGTGTTTAAACAGCACTGTCAGGGTGGTGCAGGGGAAAGAGAATTTCCTCTGGAGGAGGCCCGAGGGCCCACAGCTCAAAATTCAGGATCCTCAGCAGTGTCTCGAGATATTACCTAAACAACAGGGCTCTGGGATGAGCCAGCTCTGCAGATGGGAACAGGCAGGCAACCAGAAGCGCTGGCACTTCCTTCCATGGAGTTCCAAATTGTTTGTAGTGGCTTCCACATGTTAGCATGAGGCACCTCAGAAACGCGAGTGATGAATGGCAGCACCACAAATGATTTCTGTTAGAAGGAAAAGCCTTTGCAGGCAATGATTCTGTCACCGGTATCTGTTAGCAACAGATTAGTGGGAAGCTTGAAAACAAGACAGGGTGGCATAGTAAGGTTAATGATCTCACCATGCACCTAAACACACTCCTCTGGGTGGAATTTGTGTCACTAATTGACTTGGTGAGAAATCCTTTGGTTGGTCACTGAGGGCTTGTAGGGAGTACAGCCTTCTCCTTTCTTACCTGGAAAAGAATTAGGGATTAATCTTGAGGTCAGCTTGATCTGAGTTATGACAACAGAATTCAGAAGGTGTAGGGTGGCTCTTAGGGAAGGCACTCAGCGGATACTTAGGGTTTAAGGCTAAATTTACTCTCAGTTTTGTATATTGCAAACCTGACAACACTGTAAAATATTGAAGTTTTTCTTGTGGTAATATGCTTGACTACAAGAGTTTGTTACAAGTTCTAAGTTTAAAAGAAATGGTTCGGAGTGAAAACCTTTTAAATATCAAGAAGTCTCTTAAAATTAATTGCAGTTATAAAATCTGACTTGCTAGTCAACCATCACGACTGTGTAGTTTTCTGAGACTTCAGTTCAGTGCCAGTAACATGTGGACATGAATAGATGTTTAAAAGTTCTCATTGTTAGGACCTATGTCAGTTTAAGTAGAATATCACAAACTTTTAGATAAAACCCTGTGCATTAGAGCTGTATTTGTGTGGTTTTCTTTGCTGTGCAGCTTGTTTCTCATATCACCAGGAGGTGACAGGCTGCAGCAATCAGTGCACACAAGGGGACCCTGCACAGCCTTGGAAACACAATTGCTTTGTTCTTGGCCTGTACTGAACTGTTCTTCAGTGTAACAGCAGGGGTTTATATTGTGATGATTTGCCTAAGAAATGTAAAAGGGAAGTTATGGACTCAATTCCTGTGGAACTGTGTGGCTGTTAAAGGTTTCTGGTGAATTATAACTATTTGTTGAGAAAGAAGTGGTACTGACACAAACTCATTTTATTAGCCTGTGTTTGAGTAACAGTGAGTCACCAAGGTCATGGACACTTTGCCTTATCAGATGATTTTACAGGGAAATAAACAATAATGGCTGTAAATTGAATATGTGTAGACTGGGGGAGGAGAAGGTGGGCAGCTATGGAAGAAATTATTTTGTATCCTGTGGCCTGTCTTTGCTTATCAGCATTGGCAAGCCTTTAATCAAATTATGTGTTAAAGACCAACAGCTTTAGTACTTTTGATTCAGTTGTCCTTGTTTCATCTGGGAACAAGGCTGGCAGAAATCAGGATCAACCACAGATCTATGGTTGCACAAAACAACGAAAGGAATTTGACGTGATCGAAGTGGGATTGCAGAATATGGAGATCTCTTTGATTAAGAGCATGAATAAGTAGTTTGGAATTGCTTTTATCTTAAATAAATATTTAATAAATAAAAACACGTAAAAGTTACTTGCAGCTAACTATGTTTTAAAGTAAATTATTCAAGTTATCTGTTGGCAGACTACTGGCCTTACAAGCTCACTGACCTGGGTTCATCATTGGATGATTTTTTGTGTGTTTTGCTATAAATCCCATTATATATGCCAAAACATGGCAGCTGCTTTTTACTGAATTTAAAATGACTTTCAGAACTATCTGGATATTTGGAAGTTTTTTTGTTTCTACTTGTGATATTTGGGATACTTTGCAAACCCCAAATACTTAGGAGAAATGAGTATTTTCCCTTTAATCTTGTTTTCTGTAGATGTCTTTAAAGCTGTAGGGAACTTTACTAGAGAAAATAATATTTTAATATATTCCCTGATTGGAAAATTAATTATTTCAGTTTTAATATAGAGTATTTTAATATGGTTTTTCTTTTATTTACATGTTGCTATTTGAGTAATCTCATTTTTATTCAAGATCTTTGAAATTTTCCAGACTTGGTATTTTGTCATATTCTTCCAGTGTCTGCCTAGTTTCATTACTTTGGAAAGCAGTTATTGCAGAATAGCTTTTCTTTTCAGCAGAAGTTATCTGTGAATTATTTGTGAACAGCAAAAACTTTCTCAAAGCTACTCCAGTATTTAAGATGATATCTCTTGCTGTTCACACAGAAAGAAATATAGTTCCATAAAATCAAGACTATTGCAGGAATCTCCATACTAAGCAGGGAAATGGAAAGTATGGATTATTTGTAGGTGTTATTTCAACTTTAGTGCATCTAACCAAACAGCAATCTTCCCTAAATTACAGCCAGGCAGCTTGTCCAGCACAACTGGGTGAAATTACTTATGTCTACCAAGGTCATTACCTTTTCTTGTTATCTTAGGTGATGAGAACTGTGTGTTAGTCCCTTTCCCTATTTTTTGAGTTTTCACCTTGTCCAAAAATGTAATGCCAGGGTGCTTGCCCTGTCTGGATACATTTATATGTATGTATTTTTATGCTCCAGGTGACTAGGACTGCTAAAACATTATTTCTCCAGTAAATCTTGACAACCCAAATTGAGTGGAGTGTATTACTGAGACCTCTATCATTGTTAGGCTTACGATCTTGACTGAAACTGCTCACACCTGTATTATTTTATATCTCTGTTTTAACATCACTTGGATTAACAGAGGATGGGAAGATCACTAGCAGCATCTTTGTTATTTGCTTTCCAAAAGATTGCTGGCCCAGCTGTTTTTCACTTGCATACTTGGTTACAAAATGTGAACTGCAAAAGATTGCCCAATATCTCAAGTGCATGAATTAAAACACCAACACATGATACACACAAACCCTAACTGCAGTTGTTTGAGCTGTTTTGTGTGAGCTGTGACATTTTAAGCTCAGTTGCTTCCAGTTTATGTCCCAGATATGATGCACTGGATATTATACTTTCTGCAGTTAAGTGAAAGATCCAAAATCCCATGCACAGGGTGGGGAGAGAGGACTAATATTTCTCATTTTGCAGTCTTGATTGATACCAAAGATTCATTGCACTTTATAAAAATTTTAAAACTCCATCATACTTTACCTATTTACATTGCTCATTGTCTTGCTTCTTTTTCAGATTGCAGTTCTAGCAAGTGCCAAGCAAGGGTATTGCATCTGTAGTTAATATGAATAATTACTGAACTGCCAAGAGTGATCTTGGAATCACTATGAATGAGCTACAAGAGTTGATAATCATCTTCTGTTTTAATTAATTACAGGAAAATAATCTGCTAGTCTCTTCTCATGTTTTCAAAGTCAAAAAAAAAAAGAAAAAAAAAAGGCAACAGGGTCTAATTTCAGTTAAAATATCAAAACCCCTCACCAAACCAAAAAACAGCCTGAAAAAACCTCTTGACATAAGTATTTCCAGTATTTAATAATTGCCTACAAACCAGAAGTTTAATTTAAATAAAATATGCAGCCTTAAAACATAATTTGCAGCTCGCTTGCTTAGTGTCTGAGCTCCTTTGGGGAGTGTATTGTGTGTTGGGGTGACTGTTGAGAGACTTGTGTTGCAAGGTGCTCCTCTCTCCCTCAGCCCCCCAGGGCAGGGCCATCAGGTCTTTTTGTTGTTGTTTCCTGTTCATCTTGGAAGTGCTCTGTTGAAGCTGCTGCATTGTTAATGAAAACTCGCTGTGGAGTGCCCAAGATACTCTCCTTTGAAAAAGGAAATTAAATTTTAAAAGCTTAATTAAGATAATGCTGAAGATCTGGTTTACCTACAAACAAATGGTATCAGAGTTAAGGGAATGAATGGTGTTATGACAAAGAGATTCCAAGACAGACATCTTTCAGCTGATCTGGTGCTGGTTTATTTGTAAGCAATTGTGTAGCTTTCTTAATTATTCCTCATCACTAGTGAGGTAGCAGATAATTTAATTTGTGATATTGCTGACAGAGAGGCTTCCTTATTACCATCAAGTTAATTTGTGCTATTAAATGTGTCTGTTACCTTCCCACTCAAATTATGAGCCATTGTGGGATGTGTCCCATTGCAGAGCAGCTCATTCCATGAACACTTGCTAATTAGAGAACTACAGTGCAGCCTGTGATTAAAGCATTTAAATTTCGGAGTGTTCTGAGGACCTGGTAAGAAACTGCAGAGTGAACTTCACTGATGGGATTTTTGATTAGTAGCCACAGTTCCACTAGGACTTGTGCTGGGATGTGGTCTGGCATGTACATGCTGATGTGATATTGGTGGTTTGTTTATGGAGTGAATGCTGCCTGGTGTCATAGTAGGAGACATTTCATTTTACACTCATAAAAAGAAATTCAGGCCTTGCTCCAGGCATTCATCTTTAACTTCCCAGCAGATGAATGTCTCAGTCTAAGAAGTCAATTAAGCTTCATGACAGTTCCACTGGTTCTTCACCTGTTGATTACAAAAACATGGCTTTGTGACAGCTACCTGATACATCTCCAGTATCCTGAGGGAATGAGGAGCCCAAAATTCTTTTACTCATTAAAATAACACACAAAATATATAGATTATTTCTTTTTTTGAGATAGTGTTCAGATACAAACTCTATATTTTACCTTTAAAATATTGGTTTGTAATAAAAGTATTGTTTGCTCTGTTCTTACAGTATAACTGAGTGCTTATAAATAGCATTAAGAGGTGGGACAAAAGAAATTTAGGGTATTTGATACCACTTACCAAGAACCAAAAATAAAAGTAAGAAGCACATAATTATAATAAAGGGGGAAGCATTTGTGTGAATGGATATTCAGGCTTTGTTAACTGCCAGACTGGAACAGGATTCATAATTATGACCCCTTATTTTTCTACCCAGAGTATTTTCAAGTGTAATTTTATAGAACTGAAGAAAACACAAGTGGATTGAGGGAAAAGGAGGATAGAAAGCAGAAGGATTTTTTGCCTTTCATCTCTGTACTCTATGTTGAATTTAAGTTCAGGAATGTTTAGGGCTTCATTCTCTGCTTGCCAAGGCTTGTGGTCCTTGTCTTTAATTCTTACCATCTGATCTCTATTTCAGCACACCTTTTAAGAGGAGTTAGTCATAAAACAGCTGCCTGAAATAGAAGGAGTGGTGGGTGGGGATAGGTGAGCCTTCTACAGCAAGACAGGAAAAACTTGTGTTAAAAATATGAAAGATGCAAACCATTTCTGTGCCACCTCTGAGATCCATGAGCAGCCCTGTGTTTGTGGAAGCGGTTGCAGCACTGGGAAGCTGAGTGGGAAAGGCTTGGTAGGGCTCCTGAGCACACTGTTACACATTACACATCTCATCTGTGCTGCTGTCAGTCAGACAGGGAGGTTTCTTGAGGGAATATGTCAGAGTGACATTCAGTGACAACACCTGGAAATACAGAGTGCTATTAATGGTAGGCAAATCTCACAGGGCTGCCTCCTTTCCCTGCCTTTTCTCAGCCAAGTGATGCAGGAATCCTCTCTGCAAGTGGTCACAAATAGGAGTCTAGCTCTCCTCATACTAAGAAATGTTCCATGTCAATGTGTCTTAGCCAGATAAACAGTATCAAGCAGAATTAACTTTAACATGAGGGAATACTGCAGTCTCTGGTAGGAAATCAATGCAGGCTCTGAAGTTTCTACTCACAAAGGCCCTGTGTTCACTGAACACAACTCTGCTCCATTGGACATATTCCTTTCTCTGGGGAAAGAGAAGGTTCCAGACCCTATTAAGCCTTTAGTCTCTAATTAAATGAGATTTCCCCCAAAAAATCAACGTTTTCCATGGCTTGCTTTTTATCTTCAGGCTAAATTTAAAGTCACAATTCATTTTCTGTCTCTCAATCACTCTTCTGGAGTCAAAACAATCTCTCAGTTTGGCTTTATGTAAATGTTTGTCTCTAACAGGCTACAGCAGATGTGTTTCCTGATTAAAATATCTCTAAATTTGTCCCTTTGGGTGCAGGAGCACACAGAGCAACATGAAGCATCCAGTGCCTGTGCTCAGGGGCAAGCAAAGTGAGATGTGAGTCACCATCCATGGCTGTCAGAGGCTGTGCATGGCTGGCAGTCAGGGGAGGTATGGAGGGAGCAGTGTGCATGTCCCAGTTTGTAGGACACACGAGCAGGAAGCTTTGTCTCCACGTGCATGAGCACACACAGCATTTCCTGCAGGTTCTCCATTGCAACCTGGCCCTCAGTGGGGCTCACTCCCAGCACAGCCTTTAGCTCGAGGGTGCCTATGAGCAGCTCTGATTCTCTGTTAGCAGCTCTGATTCTCCTTCCAGCAGCTGCTGTTCAGACGTGCCCCTGTCCCTGGACAGCTGAGCATGGTGGCTCCCACCCAGGCTCTCCTTCAGCACCCACTCTGGCTCTTCCCTCACTGCAGCTTTGGCCTGGAGATGCTTTCTGTGATGGTCACCTTCCTTCTTGGGGGATTTAAGCACAAAGGAGTCAGATTTTGCTTTGGGAGTGATGGGTCTTGATAAGTCCCTGCACCCCCCTGTAGGCAAATCCCCTGTGGTAAACAGGAATGTTGTTTTTATAGTAATAAAACAGCACACTCTCTTGAGCTTCTGCTCACAAGATACTGTTGGTATTTTTATTTGTTTGCAGGTTTTGGAGGCTAGGGAAGAATTTCTCATGAAAGCTAGACTGACAAGAGGCTCTGTGGACTCTTTCACTTTAGGTTAATTAGTTGGGGACTCTGGGTTGGGTTAAAGCATGGTATGCCTGCCTGTGATTTATTTCTAGCTCTTGGCTGCTATGACATCAAGCTGAGGGTCACAAAATGACTGCTTCCACAAGTTTAAGTCCTTTATCCTGTTTAGCATCCTAAAGAAGGAAAAGAAGCCTGATGTTCTCACAGCCACAGCTTTCAGGACACACATATGCCCCTTTTCAAGAAGGGTTTCACTGGGTAAGGGCACCCAGACAATTTGGTATTTGGTAAACATCATGCAAAACAAAGGAAGGAGGGTTTTAGCCATCTCACTCAAAAAGTTGTACTTTTCATTCTGAAGTGTATCCATTTGTCTAATTTTCTTCAATCCACTCTTCTCTGCTTTATGCATTACTCAATTATTTGTATGCATCCCAATTTACCTTTAAAAGTCAGTATTTTTCTGCCATTCGAAAATGCTCGATTAAAAATTTTCATTTGAAGAATGCATGTGGGAAATTTCCTGCCCTCTCTTCAAATTATTTATACCAAAAGCAAAACGAACCCTATATTTGAGTGTATCATTCTTCATTTTCAATTTGAGCAGACCATATTAAATCTTAGCAAAGACTTGTACTAGGAAAGCTTTTTCACTGGAGTATCTGGGAAATGCAAACAAAAAGGAGTATGAACAAAGCAAATTGATATTCACATGCCATTTTTAAATGTATTCTGCAGGCTCTTTGCAGAGAATAATTTTTTTTCTGTTTTATCAATTGTATACAAAAGAAACTAAAGTAGTGCCTGACACTAGATGAGACTTTTTTTTTATGCCTAGCTACTCTTGCAGGTCTTCTGGGCAGATTTTTCCACGTTAACTTAGTTACAACTAAAGATTCTCTTAGAGTGGAGAAATTCCAGGTGACCAGAAGCAGGGGGGATGGTTCTTTATATCTTTTCCCCTGGAGTTTCTAGGACAAGTAATGAAAAGGACATAGCAGCTGATACAATTTAGAGTATCCCAATGCACTTCCAGCTTGGCCTGGAATTGGAGGCAGGGAGACAGGGGCTTTTCACATGTGGGAAACCTGACTGAGCATGGGCAGAATGGGAACCAGGAATATTAAGGTCTTTTCTCTCCCTATGGTTAAGCTGTAGGAGATTCAAATTAAATTAAGTTTGGCTCACTTACATCTTGATCCTGCCTTGTACTTAAGCACTTTGAGGTGAATATTGAGAGACACAGTGAGAAGACACAGCTCAGCAGAGCTGATGTATAAATAGACACAGTCAGGGACCATTATGACAGAACTGAACTATTTAGTAGCTCTCTTCTCTTTCACACAGTCTGCAGCCCTGGCATCTGATGACAGACATCTCACAGGTGGAAATGAACTCCCTTGAACCAGAAGGATGTAGGAACACTTTTGATCTCTGGTACTATCAGTTATACAATTATCAGTGTGTTTTTCACAAACAAATCAGTTCCATGAGAAGATGTTGCCCATGCATGTTTATAGTTGGCTGATGGGAAAAGCACGTGACTTTACTGATCATTTGATGAACGTCATCTGCAATACCTGGGAATAGGTTTCATTTCCTCAACCTTTATCCCTTTCCTAAATTTAAGATCAAATTTGAAATATTTGTTGATGTTTGCTCTCTAAGCTTGACTTTCCCTCTGTAGCTCTGCAAGTGTCCCCTTCAATCAGGCAGGAACACCACCATGGGGCAGTCCAAGATACCACTCATGACAGCAGCATCCATGTGCTTTTAGCTCCTGCTGTCAAGTGAAAACAAATTACCTTGATTTTTGGGTTTTTTTTAATGGCAATTCCACTTACCCAGAGGTAGGTGAGAGGAGAAATGTCATGTTATTTTCACTTGCATGTTGTTGTTTGTCATTTTAAAATCCATAGTGAGATGACAGCTGAGACCCCACGAGGCAAGCATTTGTACCATTTCTGTAGTGTTCTTCTACTGCTTTCTTCTTGTGCCTTTTTAATAAAAGATAAATTTAAGGCAAGAAGAAAAGCCACTTGTAAACCTTTAATGCCTTTACCTGAAAAGAAAATGTTTCTGTAGAGCCTTACTAAACCCAGGCTTAACAGAAGACTCTGAAGGAAGATATCAAGCCCTGCCTCAATAAAAACAAACTAAAAAGAATATAAATACATTGATGATGAAGATGATCATTATTATAGTTGCTCTAATAAGTAGTCAGATTTAACTAATTGCTTGAGGTGTCTTGGCAGAACCATGTGAGTGCCATCACTCACATTTAATTTAATTTGAGATCTGTTGCCTTGCATTTCACCAGGAGAATACAAGGCACAAGGACAACAATGTTTCTGCCATTTCATGATCACAACAGTCCTGTGGAGTACATAATCCAAGCCCTGCTTGGAGTGAGCAAAGTAGTTTCATAAATGAAGTTTTACTTTTCATCAGCCAATTTTTAGGACCCTGGTGGAGTTAATGACCGAGTTCAGAGCCCATTGATCTCTGTACAAGGAGAGTTAAGGGCTATGAACATAAGTAAGGAAGGCACTGTGGAAAGCCTACTTAGCCAGGACAGGAGGATGTGGAAGGAAGATGAAGAAAAACCAGGATCATTCAAGAGACTTTAGGAATACCTTGTCAATTCCTGTTCCTGAAGGCAAACCATTCTTGTCAAGACAAAAAAAATGGCAAGCATGACAGCATGATAAGACTTCAGGAGAGCCTCATTAGTCTTGAACAGGACCAGCTCTACCCTGTACCCAGAATTTTCAGAGAAAAGGCAGTCTGAATGCTTGGAATACCCACATACCTGTATTGAATCCAATTTGAAGAAGTCTGAAACAAGAAGGGATTTGGTTGCAGGATTTTCTATTAGCAATGTACTCTGTGACACCTAAAAGAGACATGAAAATCCAGATTCTCTTCAGGGGTTCTTAAAAGGAAGCTCTGCTGCAAAGAAGGGAGAGAAAGAACAGCTTCAGGAGATATATTATTCTTGTAGGAATGTGGAGTTGGCAGGGTCAGGGGGTGGTTTTGGGTGATATCAGCCTTGGCCTCATTGCCAGTGTTGGTTCTTTGAGTACCATGGAGCTTGAGGGTTCCTGATGTCTGAGAGGTTTCTCACTCAGAGGGAGGTGCTGGAGAAGCCACTGAGGCCCAGGAGAGCTCAAAGAGCCTCACTCAGCACCATTGTTTATAGGGTTACAAGATGACTGACTCTGGTCATCAGCAGGTTTCCATCCTGGCCATAACCCGTGTCAGTAACTGGGCTGTGACAGTGGCACTGCTCTGCTGGGGCTGTGACTCAGGTAAATGATTCCCCAGGGCTGCAGAGGGTAATTGCTCAAGGCTGGCCTTGTTTGGGCAGCTGCAGCTCCTGGCTCTTCCCATCTGCACCATTCAAGAGCTCCTGATGAGATCCAGAAGTGCCTCATGGCTTGACTGGTGAGGTCAAGGGACACTTCACCTCTCAGATGGTTCAGTCAAGGCTCACCAGGAGCTTCTGAGATTGCAGCCAGGCCCAAGGATGGGCTGGGGTGAAGGGGGAATGCACCTGACCACACTCATACAATGTTACAGTAAAATTGCAGTTTCCCTGCTTCTTGTATGACAATTAGGGACAGCTACTCTGCTCTGCTACAGCCTGATCCCTGGAAAACCCAGCAAATTGCAGGAGTGCAGCATTGTTTATGTAGAAGTGGACTGCCAGTGTTGAGGAATGTTGAAGACCCCAATCCTAGGAATTAAAATGACAGCTAATGACCTATGAGTGAAAAGAATGTGGCATTATCCCCCACAATATAAGGCTACATTTATGCATTGGTTTATTATTTATGATGCATCTGTCATGTGCCCTTGAGAAATTACATATCAGGATCCATAATAGTCTTAAAGAATATTTCATAACCTGTGGCTGCCAAATTGATGACCTTGGGTTCTTTACTGACTCAGCTTTTCTTACACACCCCATCCCATCCTTTTACTCACCAATTCTTTGGAAATAAGGAGAAATTTTCTCCTAAAATTACCTTTTTGAAAGACAGTGTAGTCTCTGATTGATCTAATCAAAGTAAGGCACTTTTTTTTTTTTTTTTCCTCCTGTGCCTCATTTAGGCATTCCTTGTCAAACACCAAACCCAAGCCCAAGTGACTGCTGGCCTGGGAGCTCTGTTTCTTTCATGGATTGTGCCAAACTCTGGCATTCAGCCCAGAAGGAGCTTAAAGCAAACTTATCTCATTTCCACTGAGGTCTAATAGGTGTGGGAATTCCCCTGAGGTAGTACAGAAGTAATTTTCTCATCAGCTGTCAATGGTCCCAATCCACATGGCACAGATAATTTAAGCATCTCAAAAGGGTAGCTTTAATTTAACAGCAGCTCAGGCTGGGTCCATGACCTTGAACAGAAAATTCAGGGGTTTTCCCTGGTTTGTGGAACTCAGATGTATTTTATTGACTCTCTGTTCATCTTATATTTTCTAATGAAAGTAGTCACTCTCCCAGGGGATACCTATGAGGTATTCTCTGAATCCTTGCAGTAATGTTACTGATGGAGGCCAGTTTTGCATGTCTAGAACAACTCTGTCATTGTGTTGAGTTTGGCTGAGAGAATTTGTACCATCATCTAACAAAAAAATTAATAATTTTTGTACTATCTTCAGCTTTTCCTGTCAAATGATAAATCCAGACATTAGAGCCTACTGAGAGAAGAGCATGCACAGAAAAGGATGTGTATCATATGTTTGTAGGTGATATCCCTGGGATAATATTTAGGATCAGGTGGCCTTTGTGCACTGTACCTTGCCTCTGGCCAGGGTTAGTTGCAATATTCAATTTTGTAACTGAACAAAGGAAGGGGGAGAGGAAAACCAAAACCAGCCAAGTTGGCTGAAAACTTGTTCTTCATTTGTTGGGTTTTGCCTTTCTTGGGGAAGTTCTTTCTTGGAAAGGTAGGGGGAGAATATGGTTTTAAAATGACTTTTTTTTTTTGAGACACATTAAATTATTTTGCAAATGATTCATAGGAAGCAAGAGATTTTGAACAGGGATGTTTTTAAACAAAACTGTGAAAGCATGAATTCAATTTGATAATTTGGGATTGGGAGAAATGTTCCAAGCTTCAGTGAAAATTACAACAAAAGAATAATTGGGGAGCACTAAACAAATGCACTTATTGGGAACTGAAGAAGCAACACATTCTTACTGAACCAATTCCAGGGCAAGATCAGGTAAGGTAAGGCTGTGTGTGTGTGTAAGGAATATTTTATAGCTGGATCAAGACCTCTTTTATTTTAAGCAAAGGAATCGTTGGGGAAGTAGCACTTACATGCAAAACACTGACAGAGTAACACAATGTTTTCATTAAATCCCTTCTCATTCTATGTCCTAAATATAGTCCTTATCTTATTTTTTTCCTCCTATGTTTGACTTGTTAGAGGTTTTTATTTTATAAGAGAAAGGCAAAAAATAGTAGGTCTTTTGAAAACACTCTAAGTTGTTACTTGCTACAAGAGAAAGTATATACAGGACACACAGCAGTGTGGAAGGGTGTGAAGGATTTTATTGGAATTTAGTTCTCCTTCCCTGAGTAATGCCACAATCCCAAACCTGTAAAAGTCTTTCTGCCTCTCAGCACTGCCTTGAATCTTCCCCCTCCCAGATCATAAATGTTGACTTTCATGCTTTACATTCTGGCAAGTGTGTACCATTGAACTCACGTGTCCTGTAGCTTCTGCTCTAATTTTTGTGTAGTAAGATTCACAGACAAATATTTTCAAACAGAAGCACTTGACCATCTTGGGGGACTGAGGAGGAAAAGAATAAATCAAACTGATTTTAAGATGGAGTTTTTCTGGTATCTAGTATGTGTCACTAGTGCTACCTGTGAGACCAAATACCCAAAGCCTGTTCTGGGCAGGTGGCTGTAGCAACTGGACTGGATTTGTAGCAGCATGGGCTCACCATAGGAAAACCTATTTCTGCTGGAAGATGCAAGCATCCTTGCTTCAATTCAGCTAGGAGTTCAGGCCCAGTAAATTTCAAATGTTTCTGATATTCAGGATGTTATTTTTTTTGATTGGTAAATTCAGATTTTCAAGAAATATATGTTTTTATTAAAAGATTCAGTAAATAAAATTTGCTTTTCCTTGCCTGTTTCCTACCTCAATGATGTGCATAAATCAGACTCTGCAGAAATGAACAAGTTGCTTTCTCTATAAGATCTTCCAAGAAAAAAACCTCACCACCTAGAAATATAGTTTTACATTTATTTCAAGACTTTCATTTGTGTTTCCTCAAAATTTTAAATTGAGCTGCCTTTGATTTGAACACATTCTGGTGATCTTTCCATTTTTTCAACCTTTCTCATCTGCCTAAATAATTTTTCTTCTGCTCATTTCAGAGTGAAGAATTTTTTTTTCTAAACTATGACATATGTCATACAGGTAAAAGGTAGTCATACTTGTTTTGAAATTTCAAGGGTTTTTTGGTTTGGATTGGGTTTTTTTAAGTTTCTTGATCCAGCAGAGCTCAAAGGTGGGTATGAGAGGAGGTAGGGAGCCGAACTGAACAGGGTAGGATGCTTAAAGTCTCATTTCTAATACTGACTGCTGTGGTTGGGATTGATTAAGGGTTAATAGAAGGAAGTCAGTCCACAACTACACTAAGAGTGATTATATGACAGAGTAATTCACTTAGATGGTTTAAGGCAATTTATTTATAAAGTATTTGCATGTTAAAGGCAATTGTTCTCCTTTAAACGAAGTTTGCATTAAGCTGTTAACTAAGTTTCAGGAATGATGTATTGAGTGGGCTAAGCTTCTGTAAGTTCCAGTATTCTGCTTCATGAATAAAACTGTCAGAGTAAAGCAACCAATAACTCTCTGTCTTGACATTATATTCAGTATAACAAATAAATCTTTAGGATCTCAACAGACCTGGCAACTTCATTAACAGTTACGCCTGAAGCAGAGAATGAAAGAAAATCAATTCATGGAGTCTGGTATTTTAGGCTTTACAGAAGAGAGGGGTTAGTGGACTGCTGATGAACCTTCTGTGCTTGAGCTCAATCTTCCTCAACAAAAATTGTAAAAGAAAACTTCTGTCCGAGAAAGAAACACTGCTTGAAACAAGGGAAAGGGTGTGAATTAACTATAATTGGAAATAGAAACCAAAGCCTGTGAATCCTAATTCCATTTTACAAGAAATACCTATTTCTTGTAAAGTTTCTTAAGGGGGTTGGCCCCAATCTGCAAAACCTCTTCACCAGCTCAGGATCTGGTTATTTGTTGCTGAACAGACTGATTCCACAGAGCTTCTTCTTATTTTTTTTTTCAATTTCAAAAATATTTCCTAATTCTGCTTTCACTGAACATGTTACAGTTGATCTCAAATGAAGCATAGGCCAGTTTTATAATATTCTGATTCTATTCATTGAAAAGTCAATGAATTGTCTGATATGACAGAAATTATCATCTGCAAAACAGTTGTTGAGAAATTTTCTGTGAATTTTAAAATAATTTTCACTTAAAGAGTCCAATATGTATGCCTGGGGCTATAAAATCAAGAATAATCTTTAGGGATGGGGACTAATCTGAAGCATAACAATTAGGTAAAAGATGAATCTATTGACTATCTGTGTTATGCATGCATATGAATAATTCCACTATTTTAATTCCTCTAAATCATAAGGAATAGAGAAATATGTTATCTGCCCTATCAAAATAGTAAATTTGCTATAAATTAACTGAATTAAATCTCACTTGGTTTCCTGTTATGTAGGATGCAATTTACATAATAAAGAGGATCGTTTTAGCCTTCTAAACATTGAACCAGATTTAGGGTGAGTGAATACTGGAAAATCTTCAAATTGTACATCAGTTCTAAGCACTTCCTCTGTTACCTGGGCTTCTGTGCTGGCTTTATTATGAAATTTATTTTGGGGGAGTACTTGCAGGCCTGCAAGTTCATGCTATATTTTCATGCAGTGAAATTGTACACATTTATACTTAATGAAATTTCCAGAGTCAATAAACCTATAGATAAAAGGTCAGGGCATAGGAGATGAGCAAATTAATAAGAAGGCCAAGATGGCAGAAGGGGAAATGTCTCTGTTGGGTCTAATGACACAAAATAGACTTTAATATATTCAGCAAGGCAAAGAGAGATTTTATTAAGAAATTACACTCTATTTATAACATACTTTATGAAAAACAAAACTCCATTGGATAGAATTCTACAACTAAACACACCATAGGCTAAAAGGTATAAACAATTCTCCTAACCATTTAGAAAGACTCTCACCTACAGCCTCGCAGGTGCAAGGTGTTATTTTATTGTTTAACATTCTTTGTGCATGTTGATGTTCAGCTGGTCTTGAAAACAGAGAGTTGTTTTGGATTCACTGTGTGAGAACTTCTCACAAACACTGTTTCATGGTTTTCACAGGTTTTCTCTGTTCCAAGCCTGTTTCTGCCATGACAGGGCAATGTAACAAAAACAACTGTCCAGCTCATCTGCAGTCAGTAGCAGGGATCACTTTTCTCCATCTACCTAAAATATTTTATTGCATACTCACCCCTTTTTTTTTTCACCATAGTTCAACATGGCTTTGCAGTAGACAGATGCATCTGCTCAAGCAGCTTTCTGAGGAGGTCACACTGTGGGATATCATGCTAAAAACTGCTGCAGCTCATTAGGCCAATTCCTGCAGGAAGAGATCCTGCTCTAATTCCAGCCTCTCTGTCCATACAAGATGTGAAGGATCACCTTAAGCCAAGGATCTTTGTCATGTCAATTGGAATGAACAGTCAAGACAGATTTCACTGTGAACTGAAGTGCACCTAGGGGAGGATGTGTGGGCAGAATACAGGAGAGAAGCTCTTTATTGTCTTTGTTATAGGTCCAGTGGGAACAATCTGAGCCCAGGTTTCCCTTGTGCTCTTGGGACACAAGAAGAGTCAGGGCTGTTTCTCCAGAAAAAGACCTTGGAAAAAATTAATCCTACTCCTGGAGTACTTTCTGTCATAAATGCTAGAAAAGCAGTGGGGAGGAACTAGGAAATTTTTTTATTTCATCAAGTAATTAGTCCTGTATTTTCCAATTGATGTGTGAAATCAGGCTAAAGTAGTAGGGCAAGTTTTCTGAAGCTTCTTTTCATACTTCTGACAGGATGAAGAGAAACTTAAATTCTCGTCAGCTTTCCAATATAACTACTTTATAACAAATAAGTGGTCCAAACCATTCCTTATTAATGTTGAGCACTGTGAGCTGCTTGCCTGTTAATTATCCATAGGAAGGATTAAATGTGGAGCAGTTTTATTCCATAGAATAATTCCCCTACCTCAGTCTACAGAGACACAAGTTCATGGATTCTGACCAACTGTGAATTATTACTGTGGAGTTGCTGCTGATAATCATTATTTGTTTAATTGCTGCTTCATGGTACAGCAGAAAAATATTGATTGTGGAAGTTTTGGTGCTTTGAGCAATGAAACTTTTGAAGTCCAATGTTTTTCTTGACATGCAAGCCTTTTGGTTGGATTCTCTGGGAGCTAATCCTACTGGGTCTGCTCTGACCCTTTTCTTCTATGCCATCTCTCATGTACCTGGTTGCTGATATCCATGAAACTTGTGTTAAATTCTCTGAAATAGATCTCTTTAATCGAATTTGGTGAAGATCAACCAGTAGGCTTCTAAGTTACTAAGGGAAAATTAAGATACTGAGGAAGTAAACATTTTGGCCAGGAATAACACTGTGCTCATTTGCTCTGTGGTTTTATAGTGCCAAACCAGCTCTGATTTTCACTAGTGAGAGAGAACAACACTGTCAGGTCACCAGTGATCCCACTGCCTTGTCATTATTTCTGCTGCTCTGGTGGCTCCACTGGGAACACTGTCTGTGATTTCCACTCAAGGCATGGTGATAAAAGTTGTGTCCAGCCTCAGGTGAATGATGAAACACCCACTCAGTGTCAGGCGAGTAAGTGTGTGCTGCCTTTTTCTGCACCAAAACACCCTGCACCATCAAGGTGACAAAAAAAGTTGACCTTGCCTTTGGCAGGAGAGCTCTGGGCAGTCCATGAGAGTTAAGTGCAGTGAGGTGCAGCGAGGCAGGCTCAGGCACAGGGCAGGTGGTTATGGCTGCAGGACAGGGCAGCAGGAGCTGTGAGAGGGGTGAGCAAGGGCCACGGGGTGCTGTGGCTGCTGAGCAGAGCTCCTGGAGAGACCCCGGCCGTGGCACAGCGAGCCGGGCTCCCACAGCTCCAGCTCCTGCCCCTCTTGCCTGCTGCCCTTCCCTTCCCCTGCCGTGCCTGGCAGGAATGGCTCTTCATCCTCAGAGCATCCAGCTCCAACTCCTGCCCTTCCCTTCCCCTGCCGTGCCTGGCAGGAATGGCTCTTCATCCTCAGAGCATCCAGCTCCAACTCCTGTCCTTCCCCCCCCCTGCCGTGCCTGGCAGGAATGGCTCTTCATCCTCAGAGCATCCAGCTCCTGCTCTTCCTGCCCTTCCCTTCCCCTGCCGTGCCTGGCAGGAATGGCTCTTCACCCTGGGAGCATCCAGCTCCAGCTGCTGCCCATCACCCTGTGGGGCCTGGAGCCAGCTCTGAGCCCAGGGGAAATTCAGTGTGGTATTTTCCAGTGAAGAGTTACTCACTGCTCTTCAAACACTTCTGCTCTCTCCCTCTCTTAACTGCTGCAATCCTTTTAGTTTAACGTGTCCCTCCTTGGATAAATGGCACTTAGGAAATGATTTCCGTCTTCCCCACCTATAAACCATACTGAGATTTCTTCGGTTTGTTGCCACATAAACGAGAAAAAAGTTGTGTGTAAGCCAGGAAATAAAAAATACCAATCTATTGTCTCTTCCTTTTTATATGGCTACTTTCATCTGAAGATATTAAATCACCTCAGAACTATCAGTTAGCCAAAACCAGATTTTACTGTGTTTCTGAAGTTAAAAAGTGGTGAAACAAGAAGACATTTCAGATTTTAATCCACAGTTTTGGTGCCTTTTTTTGTTCCTCTGTGCCCTCCCCACCCCAGAGAATTCCAGAGCTTGGTGAACTTTCTCCCAGACTGCATTGATATATATATATGTAAATATATATATGTAATCTGATCATCATACTTTCAGAGCCCTAACTTCAGTGAGTCACCAAGCTGGGCCACACTGGCAAATGCCTTTCTACTTACAATAAAAGCACATTCCTGTAAAAAAGATGTTTGCATGAAACTGCAGTATAGTTCGTTTTCTGTACTATAGAGAGCTCAAAAAGTTTCCATTTTTTAAAACATATTCAGCTCTTCACATTTCCAGGACTGCAGCCATTCTCAAGATTTGTGGTAGGAGGAGGAAGGGGGATTAAGGTCATTTAATTTAGATCCTGTTGTTGCCATTTAAATAGATTAGGACAAACCAAAACTTTGACCTTGAATGAAAAGTTCTTAAACATGCCTGTGTTATTTTGCTTATGCCTTTATATATTCCAGACACTCTGCTGTCGGGTGGAAAATTTAGATTAAAATTATATTAATATTCGACGTTCATCTTTAGTGGAATCTGCACAGGCACAGACACAATTGTCCACTGTATAGCAAATCAAAGAGTACCTTCTCATACTTAAGAATGTCTTAAAATCATTGTGCCATGTATTTTCTGTGCTTTATTGGATTAAGACAAACTACTAAGTGTTGCTCTAGGGAATTTCTTCATGAAGGATGTCAAATACTTGTACGTCATGGACTTGCAGAAAAATCATCATCATGGTGTTGTGGGTGCCTTCCTTATGGGTAGGTTTATCTCAATGAATGCCTCTGTACTGTCATTTTAATACCTTTCTCATTACCATCACTCATTTGTTCAATGCAAAAAAACCATATTTTTTTCTGCTATCTGAGTGATAGGGTTATCTGAATTGTTGTCTCCCTTGGTTTAGCATTGCAATTCATAATGCTTTGAGAAAAGCAATTTGTTTCCCATAAATTAATGCCCTATATTTGTTCCTGGTGAATTTATGTCAGTGAAAAACTTTTTAATGGGACTGGGTACTTATTTGTCCTCCTGGGTCTGGGAAAACCTTTCCCTGATGTCAGTTATCTTTGTAGTGCCCTCAGAAGAATATGGATAAGCTTTTCAGCAGCAGTGGGATGACCTTCAAGTTCCATTCATTTCAATTTTTTCCTTCTTAATTGCCTTGGTGCTTTAAAAATCATATTTTCATGATTATTTTGAGAGCTGTATTGACCAATCACCCCACGGTGTCTGGGGTTGCTTCACCTCCCTCAGCTTTCTTCTGCTGTAGCATTTTTACCTTGAGCTACTTGAGGTCTTTGGAAAGGCACTATTTCAGGGAAAATAATGGCATTCATGAATGCAATTATTCATTATCACAGGAATCCCTTTGCTGCTCTCCAACTGAGTTTTATAGCTGTGTACCGCTTGTTATCTTAAATTTGTTTCTGTATTCTTATGATATTCTTGGCCAGTTGCAGAAAAGCTGTTATGGTGTCATTTATTTGGTCTGCTTTAACAGTATATTATTCTGGATAGACAGATTTAGGTAGATGAAAAAAAATTATTCTGGGGTCAAAACCAACATTAACATATAAGATATATTTAGGTATGTTATTTAGCAACTTGAACATTTTCAGTGGTCAGTAATTCCATGCTATGGTAAAAGAGATGATTTATGAAAATCCACTGCATGATCAATTTATAACAACAAAATAGATGACTTTATTTGCCTGGCTTCAGTACTGTTGAATTATCTATGTGAAATGTTTTAACTGTGTAAAATGAACTCTCCATATGAAGCATCTTCTGAAAAACATTGGTACTACTCACCACTCTTCTCAGTTCTACCATAAAGGTGTCAGTTCAAGTAAGTGTATAAATTTTAATGGGAAATTATAAGTTATTTGGGGACTAGATGAAAGCCTGGAGGTCACTGTAGTTCTGTTCTTGACATATTTTCAAAACTTCAGTCACAAGTGAGATTTCCAAAGGTGTTTGAATGATAAAGGACAGGAGAGTAGAAGGTGCTCATACTGCAGTTCAGTCAGGAAGTTTGGGAACAAACAAACATCTCCTGCAGGAGGTGGAAGGGATGTCCCAGAGAAAAATTCCCTGGATTTCTGTTGTGTTTTGTGACCTCTCAAGAGTGTGCTACTTAGAGAGACCTGGCTTTCCTCTGCTCTCTTCTAACAAATGCTGGGTTTGTATTGAAATGGAGAAGTAGAAACCTCATAAAATGCATAAGTAAATAAGTAACAAAAAGAAATGTTAAAAAAAGTTTTTATTCTTAACGCATCAGAAACTGCATATTATAATCTGTATTACAGGATGTTAAAGCAGCACATGAATGATGCATTTTGACTTCACTGATCTGTTGAGAGAAATTTACTCTTTCTGATGGGGTAGAGGATGTGGATGCAAAACTGCTCTGTCAAAATATTTTCTATCCCATTGACTTGGGATCCCATGGAGCTGAGCATTACCTACACATTTGTAGGTAATGGATATACAGAGTTCTCTGAGAAAGTCACTGAAGGTCATGGAAGCTGGATGTTTAACCAAGGCCTGGGATTGTAACTCCTGGTAAGTGCCTGGATGTGTTGTTAGTATTGTTGTTAGACTTGTACATCATAGGGGAATAGATGCTCAAACAGACTTAGGATGAGCTCAGGCTGAAACCAAAAATGATATTGCCACACTGAGTAGGTTTGGAAGAAAAAATAGCTTCAAGTTTTGATTTTGTACTAGCTGGACTTGTCTGCATAGTGCTGTATCATCTAAAAATGCCTAAATTTGGAGGAGTAATTCTGATAACACTAATGAATTATAATCTTCTTTTTTCTCCTGCCACCAAAATAAATGCATGACATAACCATTAGAATGACAGGAAAATCAGAATCTAGGTAGTTCTACTGGCAATGTTTCTTGGCTTTGTTTGGGAACTGTAGCACATTATATGTAAGATCCTTGCTATTGATTAAAGTTCAGCTAAAACAGAAGAAAATGGATAAAGAAGCTCACTCTCATGTGTATCTATTCTGGGCATGGGTTTTTACAGTCTATGCTTATAAAAATCTATCTACTCCTTGCCCCAAAGGCAAGAAGTTGTAATTCTTCAATTTACAGATCATGCAGGGAGTGATTAAGGATGTTGTTGTGGTTTAAAGGACAACAACTTTTTTTTCTCCTTCCTCGGGGGGTTCTTTGTTTTTCTACTTCCGCCGGGGCACCGTTTCCAGCAGAGGTGAGGAGCCCACAGATTGGCTAATTTTAAGATGGGCACTTCATGTAGCCACTTGAACATTAGGGGCGTCTTTGCGAAGCTTACATTTTTAAGAGCGGGAAGTTTGAAGCTCTCTTCGACTTCCGTCCGCGGGGAAGGTAACACCGCATGGCCCTGGCCGGGACCCTGCCGGTTCCCCCCCTCCCACTGCCTCGGGCAGTGCTGCTGCTGCTGCTCTGGAGTTGCTTATGCTCCCTCTCCCTGCCTGAGGGAGAGGAGAATGGAACTCCAGGAGGGGCTCCTGGCCCTCCCCTCTCTCG